>SNQJ01S0094904.1:107351-124569 GCA_010110895.2 Picea sitchensis
CTTTTATTATTAAATTAATATCTTTTTACACTTTCACAAGTTAAATAATTTATTTCTTCTTTACAATTTTAAATCCATTGATTTTAATTAAATTCTTACTCTCTTCATTTTACCCCAAAAATTTTATGAAGACTAAAACTATTACTTAAGTGGTTTAGTTTAAATTTTTATTTTTATTTTTATAGGGTCTTTTTCTTAAGGTTAGACAAAATTTTACCCTAGATAAGTTTTAGACTTAGGACTTAGATTCTGAACTGGGCGACATTTAATTAGGGAAGTTGTTTAAGAATTTATTAATGTGTTAAATGTCTTAGGGACATCTAGGTTTGTTCCTTCATCAACATCAACGCGACGTGCCCTTCAGGACGCACTACGTTCTCCAAGGGTGCCACTCGCCTCGTTTGTTTCTTTTGCGTGGTGTGCCCTTCAGGATGCACCACATGCTCCAAGGGTGCCACTCGCCTCTTGTGTTTCTTTTGCGCGACGTGCCCTTCAGGATGCACCACGTGCTCCAAGGGTGCCACTCACCTCTTGACTGATTGGTAGACATCAATAACCCCTGGAGTCAATACTCTGCCAGGTGAACTTGTGGGAGACTAAGGGATTCTAAGGAATAAGGCCCCCGCCTTATTGTGCGCCCCTTAGATTCATCATGAGTGACTGTCGCAGTCTGCCCTCATGACATCGTGGATCCTCTCGAACTAGGTAATCGTTAGCCTACAGTTCGAGCCACGTCGAGAGTGCTAGTAGGCTGTGGCAGGCTTGTTGTCCACACCTCTCCCTCAACCTCTATGGTAGTCGTGTGTGGCCCCTTTACTCCATATGTGAGTCTGGTCGGTAAGCTATTGTCAGCCTGCATCATCAACAATCATGTCAGAGCTTGTCCACATCATATCATCAAATCAAATGTAATAGCATAGTAAATAAATCAACCCAAATAGCACACTCCCTGACTCAATCCAGAGTCCAAGGGGTTCCATCGATGCCTTAGCATCCTCAAGGTCCAAAACCCTGCACACTCAGTAAAACTGAGTCAATAGCACCTTCCTATGTCAATGCAGTAAAACATCATGTCATCTATCATAATGCATCATAATCAGGGTCAAATGTTTAATATCATAATAGTTTGAATCACTTGCGAGCAAGTGTCCTCAAAGAATAAGTTTTCTCAGTGCGCCAGAGATGGATGTTACACCACCAAGTTGGGTTTATTTTCTTTTTCTAACAGGTTTGTTACTTGGATGGCATAAACTTGACAACCCTTTCTCATGCATTTCTGGAATTGCATTGTTGAAATCTATCTAATTGAGACTGGTTTTTGTATGCCTTGAACTGTCTTAACCATGTCATTTTTGTCTTTATACTTAAGTGATTTTTCATAAAAATCTAGCACTGCTTTATGATTTTCTAACCAATCCATTCTGATAATTACATCATAAGATCCCAACGGTAGAATGTTCATATTTGTCTTTATGTTTTGACTGCCTAAACTGAACTCATAATCAGAAATAAAGTTGACAATTTTTCTTTTCGTTCTTGTTGCTAGTTGTAGCAGCCAAGACTTTGCATGTCTTATTTTCTTAAGTTTATCTGACTCCACTATACCAGGAGTGACATAACTTAATGTAGCTCCAGGATCAATTAAAACAAAAATTTGAGTGTTATTGATTTTACCTTCAATTTCCACCACAACAGACTGGTAGTCAGCTTGTCGTCCATCCACGACTGCATTTATCCAATGCAAGCTTCTGCCCACATCTACCACCGTAGAGGCTTCCTGTAGATTGTGAATTGTAGTTCTGGTTGCTGAAATCAAACATGGAGAATTCCTCCTTAGATGAGGTTCTCCACATTCCCAGCATTTCAATGGTTCACGGGGGCTTTCCCCAAACTTCTTTGTTCCCAGATTTACTAGTTTACCTCCTCCTTGAGTGTTTCCATTGTTGGAGTGAAATTATTTCCTTGAAAATATTTTTGTTGGGTTCTGATAAGGAGCTGGCTGGTATCCCTTCTTCCACTGGTTCATTCGGTCTTGTTTCTTGTCTTTCCAAGCCTTCGGAAATTATGTTCATTGTTTGTATTGGTCGTAACAAATTCGAAATTTCCTGAATACTTCACTCAAGGACTTGGGATTATCAAATTCGATTCTGTCCTTGTAGGACTGTGGTAAACAACTTAGGAACCACTAGATTTTCATTTTGTCCTCCTGGATATAAGGTACAAACCTTAGTAATTCTAGGAATTTGTTTATCAGATCCTCCATAGCCATTTGACCAATTTGTAGCTCATAAAATTCTTTGGTTTTTCGTTCATAGTAACTTTCAGATAGGTATTGTTTCTTAAAGTATTTCTTAAAGTCTAACCATTCCATCTGTTTCTCCTTTAAGCCCTTGGCCAATTTCACATCTTGCCACCAAATGCTGAATTTTCCTTTCAAGTTATAGATGGTCATTCTGACCTTCATATTTCTAGAATAGTTGTAGATATGAAAATAATTATTGATGTCTAATAATCATGCTTCATATTCCTCCCCTGTTATGGATTCTCCATCAAATGTAATGGGTTTTATCTTCCTAAATTCTCCCTCAAGGTGATTACCTTTTTTCTTTTTATTTTTCTTTTTATTTTATCTTCAACTGAAGGTGTACCTTTAGATGAGTTGTCCCATTTTTCTCCTTCAGGACCAGAGTTCTTGGAGGCCCTTATACTGATCTCTTCTTCATGGTTATCATCCTTTTGGATTTTCTTTGTCACTATACTATGCAGCAAGACTTCGTTTATTTCATGTTGTTCCTGTTGTGCCTTCTTCAGTTTCTCATTGTCTTCTTTGAAAACTTGCATCTCAACAATGAGATTCCTCATCATTTCTAGAACTTCAGTGGGTGAGGTTCCATCACTATTCTATGTCGGATCTTCAAGAGGTATTTGTTCATGATTCCCCTCAAGTCTGATTTCTGTGTCATCCTGGGCTGCCATAATTAACACAAAACATAAAAGAGTTTTTTGTTTGTAACAGTAATGGTTTATTAGTTTTACATAGATAGAAATACGTGATAAGTAATTAATGTGTCCCTATTCAAGGTCCAAGTGTTGTAACCTTTGCTCTAATACCATATGTAATGTACCTCAAATTTTCCATAAAAAAAAAATTATGGGACATTAATCTCCAATTTCATTTTATATGTTCGTTGTTAAAAAGAGGTAATCTCCATTCTTGTTAAAAATATTTGTGAGGTAACTTAAGTTATTCCTAACACATGATGCCATTCCCACACAAGTCTAACTTACCTTGGAAAGAAAAATTATGTGGATAATTCACCAAAGATCCTAGTAATTCCCACTGGACTCAAACCTACTCACTTATATACATATATATATCTATATAGTAGTTTAGAATTAGGACTCATAGTCCTAATATCTTCTTAAACATGATATTTCTATGTTTGCGCGCAAGACTATTTAATTTGTCTTTGAAATAAAATTCACTTAACATATACGTATAGTCACGGGGTCGGGACTATACCCCTTAGCTGAATATATGTCATTTAGTAAAAGGCGTTTGGCATCATTGTATAGTCCAGGTCATTAAATGGGTTCCTTTATGAATTATTCGTGGTTAGTGATAATCTAGTCCATTTACCTAAAAGAGTTTGGGTAATGAGATATCATGCTAATCCTCGTTAACTCCAACTTTACTAAACGATGTATCAATGAAGTTTGCATTCGAATGATAGGTTAAATGCAATTGAAATAGTTGGAATGGATGGGTCCCAACCATTCGTGTCACGAAGGGACTAACATTAACTATGTGTTTTCTTGACAAGGGAAGAAAGGTTTATTTGTCAGAAGGTAGCTAAAACCCTCTTCATCTTCCATTAATGGGGTACTGTGCATGGAAGCTTCGATGGTTTCACCTCCCTTCCTCCAATATCATCGCACCAACTTTGCCCCATCACATGGCCAGACCCACTTTTGTGCCATTAGCAATTAATTTTCATCGCAAGGAATTCTCTTAGGGTTAAGCAAGTTTTTATTTTGTCATTGTGAAGCCCTGAGATGGATTTGCGTGTTATTTTCTCAATCAGATGATTCTGCGTGCTATTTCTCAGCAGGGGAGACTGTCGGTTTGGAGGTCGTTACCCAATGGAACAACGTATCCATATTCCCTAGTAAGTTGTAAGATACTTTTGTATTTAAAAGATAGAGTGGGACTTCAAAAATCGTTACAGTGAGAGAAATATCCGTTCTGTAACTCTTGTTATAGTTTTAAGTTAAATCTTCCCCTTATCGTCATTCCTTGAAATATTTCTGGGTTGTTTTCCATTTCTGGATAAGTTGTATTATTCGGATGTTTCCTTCTTGAACTCTCTCAAGGTCTAGGCATTTCACCCCTTTCTCTGGTTCATAGAATTTTTCACCTGTATAGTTTCTTTGTGTGTATTTTAAATCTTGGGTTTCATTATTTCCCTATTATCGCTATTCTTATATGTTGAGGCATGATGTTAACTCTTTCTTGAGGCTACAACGGTCTTAGTCCGGGGTTAAATGTTTCACACTGTGTATAGCATAATACATTGCATGTTCTTTATTTCTCTTTGCAAAAGATGAATCCACCCTTCTGAAATTTTCAGTAAACCCTTGGCTTGTACTCACACATATAATGCCTCCTTAATGGTTATTGCATTCTTGTCCGGTACAGTTAGAGGAATGCGACTTATGTGTTTTTAACTAAACAAAATAACCTACAACATATAATGTTTGAGTTCATGGAAATTCTTGGATTAATTATGTTTCTTACTGTCATTATCGTGGTCTGCGTGTAACGTTTATACTATGCCTTGAACATACTCACACAACTTGCTTTATGCAATTCATATTTTAATGTTAGTACTATTTATTTTATTTCACTTCCTACAACAATTATTTTATATTTTTTTGGTACCCAACATTAATGATGGGACCCTATTGTTGCGAGGGTACCTATCAGGAATCCTTGGACCATCCTCCCCTCGGCCCGGGACATCTATACAACCAAACGCGACAGTGGAAAGGACTCCATATCTCCAGCCATGAGTTGAGTACCACTCTGATTTAAACTCTTTCCATCATTCATCATTCTGTTAAAAATTTCATCCATTTTACTTCTAATATATAATACTAATGTAATTTGAAATTATTTACAGGGATCTTGACCGTGCATACATTCGAATGTAGGCTCCTGTCAAATGTGCAAGAGGTATTCGGGTTTTAATTGTCCACTCATAAAGGAGTACCCTAGGTTCTTTTCTATGAGCTAATGCGAATCTAAATCAGAAGGTTAACATCGTGAATGGAAATGTCCATTCAAAGGATAGCCTGGTCTTTTCGCTACATACTTTTAAGATTTAATTAGAAGGCATAAGGATTACAAACTTCTTAATGTGTAACTGATTGAATTCACATAGTTTTGAATATGGCCATAATTTAAGAGTTGTGTATTCAATTTTGGGTGGCAATTTGAAGAGTCACTTTTGCCGAGAAATAGATCTATTGATGAATGATTCTGGAAATGGATATCAACACGCCTCTAAGGATAGTTATTCTGTCTTGATTTCTCCTTGGATCTTATGGAGAAACATTCGATAATTTCTAGTTTAATCCTGTAGCATTTACTCTTTATCACTATTTTTGATTCTCGTTTATTATATGTTATATGTACAATATGATCTTACAGTCATGCAATGTATGGAATGAAACTTATATATTTTTGAAGGTTTACATCCCTTCTTTAAAATTGAAACTCAAAGAAAAGTAGAAAAATCGAATATCAGACTTCTGTACAGACATATACGTATATACTGATATAACATATATATATATATATATTATCAACACGCCTCTAAGGATAGTTATTCTGTCTTGATTTCTCCTTGGATCTTATGGAGAAACATTCGATAATTTCTAGTTTAATCATGTAGCCTTTACTCATTCTCACTATTTTCGATTCTTGTTTATTATATGTTATATGTACAATATGATCTTACAGTCATGCAATGTATGGAATGAAACTTATATATTTTCGAAGGTTTACATCCCTTCTTTAAAATCGAAACTCAAAGAAAAGTAGAAAAATCGAATATCAGACTTCTGTACAGACATATACGTATATACTGATATAACACACACACACACACACACACACACACACACACACACATATATATATATATATATATTACACTATATGAATATTCAATATTGTATGTATATAACGCTTATATGAATATTCAATGCTTATCTTAGCTTACTTTGATAATTTGTGAGGGTTATGGCTCTGTATAATTCTTTACAGTAGAGTGAAAGTGTATAATTAATTTCTATTTTTTATTTATATAAACATATAAATTATACGATCCGAAAATAGAATTCAGACGAATTTTCGTTCTAAATTGCAGTAAGTTTGTACAGACCGATTTCCTCACTGTTTATATATCCATGTATTAAATCTGTAGCAACAATATCTGTAGTATAAATGCTTACTTCCAAAATTGTCTTTATATAGTAAGTACAATGAAACTAAAAGGAGTTCTTCTATTTATTATTCACTCATCCAATATAATTCTATAGGACAATTTACCTAGAATGAAAGGGATGGCCGATAGAGTTATGACTGTTTATACACGTATAAGATTTATTCCCAGATTTACTTTCAAGTTACTTTAGCAGTTACACAGTCTGTAATTTCTCTATAAGACTGAATATATAGTTGTATAGGAGCCGCCTACTGGTAGGAAAGTCTAGTACAGTAGTTGAAATGACCTTCTAACAAGCATAGATATCTCTTTTAATTTATCCATGTTTAAAATTCATTTCCAGCCAAAGGTACATAAGGTTATACTAAGGTCTATAGTTGATACTGTATAGAATTATTCTACATTTAACTCATTTCAACAAAATTTAAATTCAAACAATACAACACATACAGAGTAACAAATGCGCACTACAATTCCAAAGATGTGTCACATTTAACCAGAGAAGGAGTAAGTAAACATATCTGAATGGTTACTGAACAAAAAATGGAAGAGCCACGTTCCTCCCAACCTTAGAAAAGGGCAGCCAAATCACTTGTCGTATTCACCCCCTAGCCTGACCATGAATTCATGAGGGATAACTCAGAACTCCTCCTCAGCAAAATGCCTTGCAGTTTCAACAGTCTCCTCCTTGCCTCACACTTAGCAAGTAGTGTTCATAACAACAAGAGATAGATTTCCTTTCCCCATCATACTAGGCAATGTCCTGCCTCCTCCCATATGCTTTATATCCAAAAGCAAAAGTGCCTAGGTCTTTTTTTCCTTTGGAATTTTCGCAGATTTCCAAATCCCTGATTTTCAGGGGCTGCCAATGGCCAAATTTCTGATTTTCCACTTGTAATAATCAGTCCTAAGGTAGTTGCAACTTGTTCCCCACTCATGGAGTCATGGTCAGCTGATTTCAACATGGTTGTTCCATTTCTCCATCAGTAATAAATATAAAATATTTTTCTTCATACAGGTATCATAGTCAAGTAGTTAGTTGGGTCAAATTAGGTCTCTTCCCAATAGTCATAATCATTAATTACAATTAACTAAATTCGGAATTCGAAATTTCCCAAAATGGCAAAAAGTTTCCAATTTCGAATTTACCAAAAATGGAAATAATTTCCTACGAAATTTCAGACTTTAAAAATAATTTATTTTGGGGATGTTACATTGTGTGTATAGGTTCTAGAATTTAAAATTATTTAAAAGATTTAATCCAAGTTCTCTATTATGGAATTATGTGTTTGAACTTGTTTATTGCACTTCTTCTGCGCTAATAAAAATAGTAATTAAAGTATCCAATGGGGAAATAAACGCCTCAGTGGTTCATGCACTATACTGTGTGAAATTTATCATTCTGGTTATGAAATGTATTAAATGTTTAGCATTGTTGTATTTTCTTGTTTACATTCTAGAGAATTCGGTTAAATCCTTTCGGTTACAAAACTAATGATGGGACCCATGTTTACTAGCGAGGGTACCCATCAGACATTTTTGGGTCCACTCCTCCCCTTCGAACTGTGCACAGTTCGCTTCAGTGACACTGGTGGGAAATGCACCCATGCCAACTTCAAGCTAAGTATTATTCATGTGTTAAATATTTAATATTTAATTTAGTTGATTTTTTTCTTAACACTGTTTATTGATTCCCGATTTTCCCCTTGCAGGATTTAATCATTCCGAGGAAGTGGATCCACGAGATTACCTTACTCGAAAGGTATTTGAGTTCTAGAACTCGGCGTCTGATTTTAACTTCTCAGGTTCTATTTATTTAGTGGTACAGGGTTCCACCTTGGGTACTCTATTATGATAACTTTTGAACCAAGGTTCCATAGATAACTGGTTACTTGTATTTTTAATTCCTTAATGGAATAAACAGATTGAAAAGGAGAAAACCCTATATTGAATACGATTCCACAATTTAATAGTTATGGTAGCATGTGTTATGTAGAATATTAAATCATTGTTTGTATATAGACCATCGCATATAATAGAATGCAATTTCTCTTTATAAAGGAGGAATGTCATTTACTTTATCATTATTCTATGGTACTTGTGTAGAGGATGATATGGTTTGTTGCATGTATATTTATGTACATAAATACATCTATGTGATTTTATGGAAATACACATAGTCATCTTGTATTCACTTATTATTTTCCAAAATACAGCCAACAGTTCTACATTCTTTATGCCTAGTCCAACATATACATATATTACTATCTATGCACATATATATACATAAATCAACTTCATTAATAGATAAAAATCCACAATAGATTTCTTATATTTACTCAATGAATAAAATAAAACTATAAGGAATTACCCTATGATCCATTTCATTCTATCATCTATTAATCAACACGACATTCAACAAGGAGATAAGTAGATGTACATATCTGAATAAAGTGTTGGTACAACAAATGGAACAACCAAGTTCCACCCAACCATAGAACAGAATAGCCAAACTACTTGCTCCGTCCACCCCCTAGCCTGACCATGAGTCCATAAGGGAGAATTTCAATGATCCTCTTTCGCTACAGTCCTCTTTCATATCAGAAATCCCCTTGCCTTACATTCCAAATAGTTTTCATAACAACAAGTGATATCCCTTCTCCAACATACTAAGCAACGTCCTGCCTCCTCCCATATGCTGTATATCCTGAGCATCTTGTGCCTAGGTCTTTTCCCCCTTTGGGAATTTTCGCATCTTTACAAATCCCTAATTTTCAGGGGCTGCTAGTGGCCAAATTCCTCATTTTCCACTTGTAAAATTCATCCCTGAGGTAACTCAAGTCTGTTCCCCACTCATGGAATCATGGTCAACTATTTTCAACTTGGTTGTTCCATTTGTCCTCCAAAACTTAATATATAAAATGATTTGTCGTTTATATGTGTCATAGTCAAAGAGTTGGTTGAGAATATAAAATATTTTCCCAACAATCGCAATAATTAATTATAATTAATCAAATTCAAAATTTCCATAAATGACAATAATTTTCCAAATACGAATTTGCCAAAAACGAAAATAAAATTCCTAAGTGCATACAAACTTTGAGAATTAATTTTTTGGGGGATATTACATGTTAAGTTCTAATTTTCAAGTGGCTTGGATTTTAAATAGTCAACATAATAGGAAAATTAGGTTGAATGTCTCACTTATCATAAGATACTTATTCAAACCCTCGAACTGTTCCCAGGTTGGATTTATTCATTCATTTAACAAAAGATTTGCATTAATGTAAGTATATATGACCCTAAAACAAGTTTGCAAATTTTTTTTTGCCTTACAGCTGGATCCTTGAGTCTGAATTTGGTGGTAAGGATGTAGACTAACACTATATTATTAATTGGCTTGTACTCACGATGCAGTCATGACAGGATTCAGATCAATAAATACTTTCCACCCATACACCGTCACATGGTTCACAACCTTCAAATAGATGCATACTGCAGAGTGTTATAAATTTCATACTAAGTTATGGGATCGAGGACTATACTAGTTTATTTGAAATCAGAGGTAACGGTTTGGGTTATTCTGATCACTCTTAAGTGTTGTAAAGTTTAATTCTGGAAAGGTCGACTCTTCTAGTTGTGTGAACTCTAGTAAGATGTGGTCTGTAAAAGAGAGGTTCCTGCAAACACTTGGGCTCAATATTCTTACTACAAATTATAATTACCCAATCAAAAATACTGCTATAGAATCAGAAGGTACGCCCAAAATTGTTTAAATAATATTCTTTGTTCCTATGCCACAATTTACATCATACTAAAAGATCTACGTGTGTTTTCTATAGGTTCATAACATTGTCATGAAATCATAGTTGAATAATGTTAAAAAGGTATTTGATTTCCTGAGTTAACATCTCGATATAAAATCTCTTCCGCAAGCATCTTTAATTTTATTTCTTTAGTTTTTCAAGGAGATTTTTTCTATATTTGAACAAACACTGTTCCAAATACGAATATATATACATTTTATCTCATCATTGTTTTGATTGATGTAATTTTTAAAAAAATTCCCATTATATACTCTATGTATTCATATTCACTCAACAGTAAGAAAAAGAAACTTGATTCATGTTTTCTATAAAGCTGAGATCTAACCGTAAGTTCACTTCAACCTTTAATTCACAAATTCTTCCAAATATTCCATGGGTCGTAAGTTGGTAGGAGATATAATTATTTCATGGAAAATTCCATGAAACTATACATAATATATTAAAAAATACCCTTTCTCATTAACCAGAATGCAAGGTCCGATATTCTAAGATTTATGAGAAATGAAAAGTAACTACTTTAAATTTTGTAGTAGATATATTCTTATATTAATTTGATTTTATAGCGAATCATAATCCTTAATTAACATCAATATATATTTGGTAGAGTAAGATTTTTTTTTTTATCAAATAAACTGAAAACAAATGGAACAACCACGTTCCACCCAAACGTAGATATATAATAACCAAGCTACTTGTTCTGATCACCCCCTAATCTAAACATGACTTCATAAGGGAAAACTAAACTCCACTCATTAGCCATTGTACTTTTGTACAGTTTAGAAAATCATTTTCATAACACAATGAGTGCTCACACAATAAATACTGCATTTCCACAACATACTAAACTCCTGCCTCCCACATATGTTGTGTGTATTCTTTTTACTTTACATATAACTTTTCTTCAATCATTTCCCTCCTTGAAAATTTGCATCTTTATAAACACCAGATTTTTAGGGGCTTCCAGTGATAGAAATTCAGTTCTAACACTTTTTAAAATTAGCTATGATAGAAATCCACTTCTAACACTTTTTTAAATTAGCTATGAGTTAATTCAAACATGTTCCCCACTCATGAATATATTAAAAATGTTGACCTCTTACATATATCCATCAAAGAGGATAGTTGGAAAGTCAAACTCTTGCTCAATAGTAAAAAATATAACAATTAAATATCTTTATAATACTAAATATGAATTTCCATAAATGGAAATTATTTCCAAAAAAAAACAAATTTAATTCTTGAGGATATTACATCCTTTCCCCCTTAAGTATAAAATTCTCCTCAGTATTATTATTTCCTTCCATTCAGCACTTGGAATAGATTTCGATATGATTTCATCATTTTATCTTCCAACTCCCAAGTAGTCTCCTGAGGGATAAAGTGCTTCCACTGTACCTTTACTTGGGTGATGGCTCTATTTCAAATAATTATTTCTTTCCTATCCAGAATGCATAGAGGTTTTTCTTGGAACCCACCTGCACCATGTTTCAATCAATGATGTGAGTAGTATCATGCATTTATTTTTTCAATAATGAAGCATGAAAAACATTATGAATTTTTAAATTAGCTGGGAGTGCTAGTTGGTATGCCACTGGTCCAATTCTAGTTAAGTCTTCGAATGGAGAACAAAAACTTGGCGCGAACTTGGAATAGTTTCCTAGCTTTAATGAACTCTTTCTTTCTTTGACATTAAGGTATACGTGTTCTCCATTGTTAAATTTTTTATGCCTTCTTTTCTGATCTGCATAGATTTTCTTTCGATCTTGTGCAACCTTTAAATTTTGTTATACCTTATTGACCATATGTTCCATTTCTTGGATAATTTATGGTCCAACCATTATTCTATTGATCGGATTATCCGAATTGATCAGATTTGTCCATTGTTTTCCATATAAAACTTCGAAGGGACTCATTTTTTTCGACGCTTGATAATCGTTATTTTATGTGAATTCAATTAATTATAGGTACTCTTCCCACTTAGTTGGTTTTGTTATTACATACATTTGTAACATATCTTCCATAGTATGATTTGTACATTATGTTTGTCCATATGTTTTCATGTGATAACTTGTACTGGAATTCAAATTAGTTCTCAAACCTGCAAACAATTCTTTCAAAAAAATTGATGTAAATTTGACATCTCTATCTGAAATCACCACTTTAGGAATTGTAGGTAATATAAATATTTATTTCATAAAAATTTCAACGATGTTAATAGATTTGTAGATATATTTCACAGGTATGAAGTGAGTAGATTTACTTGATTTATAAATTATTATTGTACTTGAATTATTTTGTCTTTGAGTTTTAGGAAAACCTGTGATTGAATCCATTGAAATAATTTTCCATTTGAATTATTTTATAGGTAAAGGTTGTAATAAACCTATTGGATATTGATGTTCAACTTTTACCTATTGAAAATTTACGCATTTAGCTAACTATTCAGTTGTTTCTGATTTCATATTAGGCTAATAAAATTGTTTTCTTAGGGATGTTATCATTTTTTTTATGTCTAGGATGACCAGAATAGAGATTTTTATGCAACTCTTTTAGGATTATAAACTTCAAATCAACATAAGTTGGTACATATAATTTGTTTTTGAACTTTAATAATCCATTTTTTTCGATATTGAAATATGTACTATTCATGTTCCCTTCATTTTTCTGCAATTGTTCCGTTGTTTTGATGTATTTTGTATCATTTATGCTTGCATATTTAATTTTATCCTCAATATCACTTTCTGTTTTGTTGATAGTAATTTCATACAATTCGTTAGTTCTTCAACTTAGTGCATCTTCGACTTTATTTTCCTTTCCTTTGATGTGTTGAACTTTGAAATCAAACTCGCTTAAACATGCCAACCACATTACTTGTCGTGCATTGAGATCTTGTTGACTAAACACATATTTTTACATTGTTGTTATCTGTTAATAATATAAATTTTCTTCCCATTAATTAATTCCACCACATTTCTAGTGCATGAATTACAACTCCTAATTCCAGATGATGATTTATGTAGTTTCTTTCATGTTCCTTTAATTTGCAAGATTCATAACAAATTATGTGTCTTTCTTGTGACAATATTCCACCTAATCCTTCTTTACTTGCATTTAAACAAACAATAAAATATTTATAAGGGTCAACCACTTTAAGGATTGGTGTTGTAGTTAGTAAACCTTTCAATTTATCAAAAATGTCCTGGCATTTTTTAGATCAAATAATTTTTGTTCCCCTTTTCTACAGTGATGTAATAAGATAGGAAATTTTGGAAAATACTTCTATAAACCTTCGATAATAATCGGTAATCCCCATGAATGATCGTATCTATGCTACTATTTTAGGTACATTTCATTCCATAATAGCTTTAATCTTTTTGGGGTCTATGAAAATACCATATTATGATATCACATGCCCCAAATATTGTATCTTTCCTTGATAGAAGTCGCATTTATCAAAATTAAGATATAATTTATGCTCTCTTAGATTCTGTAATACTATTTTCAAATTTTGTTCATGTTCTTCTTTAGACTTTGAATAGATTAGAATATCGTCGATAAATATCAATACGAATATCCAAATACTGAATAAATATACTATTCATTAAACACATGAAAGTTGTTGGTGCGTTAGTAAGTCCAAAAGGGATTACTACAAATTTGTAATGACCATAACGTGTCCCAAAAGTTGTTTTATTTATGTCTTCATATTTTATTTTGATTTGATGATAACTTGACCTTAAATCCAGTTTAAAGAATATTTTTTCTCCTCCAACATGATTGAATAAGTCATTAATCCTGGTTAGAGGGCATGTTTTTTTAATCGTCATTTTATTCAGTTGACGATAGTCAATACATAATATTAGTGTTCCATCTTTCTTTTTGACAAACAATACTGGTGCTCCCCATGGAGAGACACTTGGTTTAATATAGCATTTATATAATAGTTCCTTTAGTTGAATTTTTAGTTATGTTAACTAAATAATAGTCATCTTGTAAGGTGCCTTTGACACTTGTGCAGATCCAAGTAGTAGATCAATAGAAAAATCTATTTATCTTCTTGGAGGTAATTCTAGCATTTCCTTTGCAAATACATCCTCAAGTCCTTGAAGTACAAAAAATTCTTTTAAACTTGGTATTATTTCTTTCTCTAACATATTTGTTACTTGGATATCATACATTTTACAATCCTTGCTAATGCACTTTTTAAATGGCATTGTTGATATTTGTCTGACAAAAATTGGTTTACTAATTCCTTGCATTGTTCTTGACATTCCATTTTTGTCTTTGTAAATAAATTATTTTTCGAAACATTTTAATACAACTTTGTGATCCTCCAACCATTCCATACCTACAAGTATGTTGTATGAACTTAAAGATAATACATTTAAATTTAACTTTTTGTCATGTCCATTTATTTTCAGCTTACATTCAAGAATCAATTATGTTTCCTTCCTTTTGTGGTTGTTTCTAATTGCACTATCCAGGGTTTAGGATGTTTTAATTTTTTCATCTTGCTTGAGTCTACCAAAGATGGAGTAACATAACTTAAACTAGCTCATGGTTCAATTAAAATAGAAACTTTTTTGTCATGAATTTTACCTTCATTTTCCACAATGGTAGATTGATGATCTTCTTTCCTTCCATCTAAAACTACGTTGATTCTATGAATTTTATTTTTCCAATATCTCCAACAGTTGAATCTTCTTGAATGTTCTAAACAATGTTTTTTGTATCAATTATGTATGGACAGTTTCTCAACAAATATGGTTCGCCACATCCCCAAGATTTGAATGGTTCTCTAGGATTATCAATTGTTTTCTTGAACCCCAAATTAACTGACTTTTTCCCTTGTACATGTGGGGCATTTTTGAGGGAGTTATGTTCTTGATGTCCTTTGTACATGTTGCTAAATGGTGAGGGATTGAAACCCTTCTTCCTTTGATTTAGCTTCTCTTTTTTATTTTCTCTCCACGCCTTTGGATTTTTAGACTATTTTTTGCATTGTTCATAGCACATTCTTGCTTTTTGCAGTACTTATTTCAAGGTTTTTGGATTATCAAACTATATTATGTCCTTATATGATTGAGGTAAGAAACTTAATAAACTCTAAAGTTTTACCTTTTCATCCTTAATATAGGGCACAAACCTTAATAATTCTAGAAACTTAGTAACTAGATCCTCCATAGACATCTGTCCTAACTTCAACTCATTAAACTCTTTGGTTTCTCTCATAATAACTTTAAGATAAGTATTGTTTCTTAAATTTTTCCCATTCCATTTTCTTTTCTTTTATTCCTTTGGCTACTTTTAAGTTTTGCCACCTTATACTGGATTTACCATCCATATTGTAAATAACCATCCTTACTTTCATATTACTAGAGTAATTGTAAATCTAGAAGTAGTTCTTTATGTTAAGTAACCAAGCTTCTACCTCTTCACCAGTTATGGACTCACCATCAAATGTTGAAGGTTTGATTTTATTAAACTCTCCATCTAAATGGTCCATCTATTTTATTTTCCTTATTGTAGATGCTCTGTTTTCTGTCATATGTGTGTCGTTAGAAGAATTGTTTTCTTTTTATGTTCCATGGCTAGAATCCTTTGAGGATTTTTTACTAACTTCCTCATCCACTTCATTATTCTTTGGAATTTTTTTCATTCCTATACTTTGTAACAACATATCATTTAGTTTATGTTGATTTTCGTATAGTTTCTTTAGTTTTTCATTATCAATTTTGAATATTTTCAATTCCACGATAAGATTCATCATTGTTTCCAACACCTGGGTTGTTGAACTACTCTCGTTGTGATGTTTTGGGTTTCTAAGAGGTTCTTAATTATTAATACCTTCAGGTCTGCCTTCTTCTCCATTCCACACTGAGATAGTTACATAATTTTTGATATAGTCTATTTATAACAAATGAAAAAATTGTTTATTGTATTTTTTATTGAACATAATATTTCTTGGTCATGCTCTTAGGACCAAGTGTTGTAAACTACAACTATGATACCATATGTCATATACCCCTACAATATGTACTAAAAAGTGTTTTGTTATAAAGAACTTCTTTCCTTTTTCTTTTCTTTCTTTTAATATTATTATGCCAAAAAGTGTAACTAGGATATTTCTTACATATATGCCCAGATTTTAGAAAACAAGATAAGTTGTCTCATTATTATCTCTTGTTCACAATATATATGTGTGTACTCTTACTAAGTATTACATTTTTACAAAAATATAACATCAAATTCTTTGGGAACAACATGATAAAGGTTTGTTTCCTTACACTTATCTAACAATTGGTTAAATGGGGTTGAGGACTTGGTCTACAATTATTTACCAAGTAATATCTTAAGTTATACTTTTCAAATGTGAATGTCTCAATGATCATAAGATACTTATTCAAACCATCAAACCTTTCCCAAGGTGGATTTATTCAGTGTGTGCAAATCCAAAACAAGTTTGTAAAGTGGTCGTTGTCTTACAGCTGGAGCCTTGAGTCTGAATTCGGTGGTAAGGATGTAGACTACCACCATCTTGTTAGTTGGCTTGTACTCACGATGCATTCGGGACGGGATTTGGACAAAACAATCCTTTCCACCCATACCCTGTCACATGGCTCGCAACCTTCAAAGAGATGTATACTACATAGTGTTTTAAAATTCCTACTGAGTTATGGGCTAGGGGATTGCAGTAGTTTATTCGAAAACAGAGGTAATGGTTTGGGTTATTTCGATCATTCTTCATTGTTGTAAAGTTTAGTTCTAGGAAGGTCGACTATGCCTAGCTATGTGAACTCTGGTAAGATGTGGCATGTAAAAGAGAGGTTCTTACAAACACTTGGGCTCAATATTCTTAATACTGATAAGAATCAGATG
>SNQJ01S0094905.1:2173-31931 GCA_010110895.2 Picea sitchensis
ATTATGCAACAAGAAATACAAATGAAATCTTACATTCGGAAAATTAATGATAACATTACATACCTGGAACAATCATTGTCAACATTATGTGCTCCCTCTTTATTGACATCCAAGGAGGAATGTTATTGTTGATAACAAAAATTTGCCACACTAAGTAAATAGACCTGAGCTCCCCAAATGGATTAACACCGTTAGCGACCAATGAAATCCTAACATTACGAGGTTCATCTTTAAAAATTGGCCATTTTTCCTCAATTTCCTTAAATGCATAATCATTTGTAGGCATTTGAAGAACACCATACCCACTTCTATTACATGCATGGTAATCCATAAACTGTGCTATGCTTTCGCACCGGAACAGTCGTTGCAAACGTGGAATTATGGGAATATGACGAAGAAACTTACGAGGCACCTTTTTTGTTAGTTGATCGGTTCGATATCTACTGGTCTGACATTGCAGACATTCTATTTTCGACGCATGTTGTCCATAGTATACAATATGATCATTGGGACATGCATCCATAGCTTGATACTCCATTCCAATTTCTTTCATAATGGCATTTAAATCTCGATATTTGCGAGGTAAAATATTTGACGATGGTAATAGAAATTCACCTAACAATCTACGACAAAAAAAAAGTAATTAGTGTAGAGAATGCTATAATTTGTAAATATTTAATTCTTATTTCAAACATTAATTAAAACTAAAAATAAGGAAAAAAAAATCAACCTTTATGTATACATGATGATGAACCATATTACATACCTTAGGATCTGTGTCATACAACTGTTTGACAAACCATTCAAAACCTATAAGTTCACAAACAATAATGTAGCAAAAAGAAGATTTTCTTTTGAACCTTCATAAAGTTTTTTTTTTGCCTTCTCTAGCAGAGGTATGTCAAGATCACTAATGTCCTCATCATCATCCTTGTCTGGTCAAGTGAACAAGTCTTGGATCAATTCATTTGTCCCATCATCTTCAACTATATTGTTATTATTGTCATCTTCTTCCATAGGATCATTAACCTGATCTTCAATATTCGGCTCTCCAAATTCCTCAGTACCTTATAGTACAACATCGCTTATGCTAGTACTTGGCACGTTCAGATGCTTAGGGGGCCAGCTTGACTTTATAATTACAAACAGTCATGAAAAATTAGTGTGCTACATAAGAAACATTTAAACAATGTAAAATTTTATAAATACAATCAATATAAAGATATAATAATGAATATATAGTTTACCAAGGGATGATATTCGTTCGGTCCACCTTCAATGTGCCCATGGGTTTTGCAATGTCTTACAACTGTTTGTATTAAAATTATTCTAACTTGTGTACTCCCGCATTTAGCACAAGGGAAATAACATCTCTCGTCACCTTGTCCATAATATCTCCATATTCTTCACCACAACCAAAATATTGAGACGATTATGTTATAAAGTTCGGTGATGATATGCTAGATCTATTTGATTCTTGAAATGCAATAGACCAAACCATACAATATATTTTACCACATAAGCTTCAAAGCTTCACCATAACCAAGTAACGTAATCAAATGACATAATAGAACTAGGGAAAGAGATGAAGTCACATATAAGCATGGAAAAATTAGCATGTTCATAGATGACATAAAATCTACATAAACGTATAAGGTTATAAAATATTAAAGGAGACAAAAGAAAAAAAATATTTAACTAACCTTCAAAGTCTAAAATCCTCTTGCATGCCTTGAACAATGATCACAAAACTAAGCTTTGTAGATCAAAGATCAGTTCAACCTCTTAATCAAAAAGCAAACCTTCACATAAAAATGGATATTAGTAGAGCTATAACACATAAAAGATGTCACAACTATAATAAATTAGTCAAAATTTGGTTCAAATTAACTAATTTATAGATTCGTCATCGTCGGAATTCCGACAACTATAACCCTAAATTAAGGTTGACCATTTCGAAGTCAATGACCATTATGTTGACCTACAAATGACTATATTAAAGTGTTGGAACTGGGTGTTGTACTTCCAATGACATTAGAACACGTCAAAAATTTGACGTTATCGGGACTAATTTAAAAAACAAAACAGTAAAATTTCATTTTTTAAATTTTTTTTTGACAAAAACATTGATTTTATCATAATCGTCGTAATAGTTCATCAATTTTTTAGCCTATATGTAATAGTGTGATCGAGGCACACATTTCATGAATAAGACAGTTGAAGCCTTGACTA
The DNA here is from genome assembly GCA_010110895.2 of Picea sitchensis. Lineage (NCBI taxonomy): Eukaryota > Viridiplantae > Streptophyta > Pinopsida > Pinales > Pinaceae > Picea > Picea sitchensis. Next base: position 4,406 of record SNQJ01S0094905.1, read on the forward strand.
AGGAATTTGCATTCCACCATCAGAAGAGCATGCCTTACCATCTACAAGCGAATGGGATAGTGGAAGCATTCAACAAGATCTTGGAGACAATGCTTACCAAGATTTGCAGTGTCAACAAGGATGACTGGGATTTAAGAGTACCAACAATACTATGGGCCTAGAGAACCACTTGCAGGAAGCTAACAATGCAGACCCCTTTTAAGTTGGTGTATGGTCTTGAAGTTGTTGTCCCAATGGAATATTTGGTACCAAGCCTAAGAATTGTCTCCTTCATAGATATGGATGACACTAGTGTTGTTCGAGAAAGGCTTGCACAGTTGGTTGAACTAGAAGAATGAATATTTGTTGCAGGATTCCATCAGCAGATACAAAAATAAAGAGAGAAGGCCTACCATGATAGGCACATCAACAAGAAGGCATTTAAGCAAGGTGATCTAGTACTGGCATATAACAGTAAGTTCATAAAACATCCTGGGAAGTTCAGAATACATTGGCTAGGGCCATATGAGGTCGCCTATATTACAGAAGGAGGAGCTGCACAGTTGAAAACTTTGAAGGGGGAATGGAAGGAAGGATTAGTGAATGGGAGCCGGTTGAAATTGTACTATGACAACCAGCTGCCCCGCAACTCTTAGTAAACGCAAGAGGAAAAGGGTCTAGGTACCATGTGTAGTTGAAACTAGGTACAAGAAACAGAAAAGACAATTTTTACAGGGAAAGAGAGGAGGCATCGAGCAGAAAGCAGAGGCTGCCCTAGGCAGTCTGAATTCAAAGTAAAATAGGAAGTTGAGATATGAGGTGCCTCGAGATGAGTCACAGGTGAGTGTTGGTGTCCTGTTGGCCATTGGTTATGGAAGTACATGAAGATCAAGGAAGAAAAGGAAAAATGTGAACTGTGTGGATGACATAGTGATTGTTACTGGATCGAAGTGAGCAAAAGAGAAGAAACGATGGAGCGAAGTAAAAGAAAGCAATCCATTGGACGAGGAGATTAGGGATGACATATAAGAAATAAATAAGGATTATGGACAACTCAGAAAGAGGATAAATCCATAGTTGGATGCTTTGGATCACCGCACGAGAAGGAAGGAATGACAGGCTGGCAAAGCCCTAAAAATATGGGTCAAGTTGACCTAGGATTTTAGACACCTAGGCTTTTTGGGTATCTAGGGTTTTGACACCTAGGTTTCGTCCTAAGAATGTAAGTGAGCTATTGTAATATATAAATAGAGGTCTAAAGGGCCTGGGTTGGGTTGGTATCGAGTTGGTTTATGGTTGTTGTTGTTATGTTGTGATATATTATTGTTGTGAGAGAGAGAGAAGTGCTAAGTGTGAGAGCCTTCTGGTATTGTAAGATCTTCAACTAGGTGCGAAGATCAACCCTGCAGCTGGGTGCATAGGGAGGGGAAAGAAAGAGAGGAGAAGAAATAATATATGCTAGCTAAGAGTGAAGACAAGAACTGTATGCTTCATCTTAATACATTATAAAGCACAGTTCTGTGGACATATACCTAGAGAGAGGGTGAACCGCGTATATCTTGTGTCGAATGTGTGGTTGATGTTCTGTTCTCTATTCTTGATATACTATTATTGCATTACTAGGTTGGACCTGATAGATAGATGTGCAGAGTAGATCTAAGCTGAGAAGTGATATATGTGAATGTTGTATTGTTCTAGTGTGATATCCACTTGACATTCCCCTTGGTTGTAGACATCTCTGTCCTACAACCCCCCCATAGCTGCTTCGGGTGAGACTGCATTTGCTTACTTCGCAGGTGTTGCTGAAAGGGCCAGTAGTTAGGGCTTGTTGGTGCACTCTTGGATTTGAACCCTAGGTTTGCCCCTATGCCAACAAAGAGTAAAGGACTATGGTAGTATACGAAGACTGTGATTCTAGATCCAACAGATGATTAGAAAGATTTGTTGTTGATGGGAAGAAGGATTAGGATGTGGGGATAATCACGACCTATATCTCATGGGAGATTCAATTTCACATCAGTGGAATTTACTTCCCTCATCAATTCTAGAAGAAGTTGAAGCATTTATTCGACAGAGTCAATGAAAGTCACGTCATGCAATTGGAGAAATAGTTTATCTCTCTCGATCCTCATTCTTTCGATAGAATAGAGGACTATTTGGCACGTGTGAAGGGATTGCAATTGAAATTAGGAGAATGTGGAAATAATTATCAGAAGAAAGATGGACAAATCATCAAGTTGGTCCTGATGAATTTGAGAACACCATTCAACATGTTCATCTCAACTTTCTACACAAACTGGAAGGCATGAAAAGAAAATGGTAAGGACTAGACCTTTGAAGATTTCTATGGTTTATTGATCACTGATCAGCATAGATTTCTTTATGAAGGAAACATTGGTGGTAAGAATCAATCTCACTTGATCAAGGGAAAGGGAAATTCAAATCACAAGGAAATAGGATGGTTTGATACCCCTGTACAAATACCTTTATGCCTCAACTAGAAACCTAAAGGGAAAATAAATGCACCCTATCAGAGTCGAAACAAGAAGACATGTCAATACTGTGGAAATAATATACATGTGGAGAAGATATGCTACAAGAAGAGAGACTCCCTAAAGGAGAAGGTCAAATTCCTTGAAGGAAACATGTCGGTTGTTCGTCGACCCACTAATAATTTCACCTTCCAAGTCGAAACTTCTCAAGCCTCGTTGTCTCATTCTACATAGAATGAATGGGTAATCGAATCTCGGTGCACTCATCACATGGATAAGGCTGCTTCCTTGTTCACATCCTTAGATGATTTTGTGGAGAGGAATATTTAAGTTGTTGATGATTTTTCCATCGACATTGTTGGTAAAGGTGATGTTTCTTGTAGACATGGGAGAATTGTCGACGTTTATCAAGTACCAAACCTTAATGTCAATCTATTGTTGGTTTCTCAATTAACAAAGACATGTAATATTGTGGAGTTTTGGCTGGATTGTTAATTTTTTTGAGATTTGAATAAAGTTTGTTCTATTGTCATCGGAGGATTTCTCGACTTGAAGGACATTTTTTATAAGTTTTGCAACACAACTCAACCCAACTCTCAACTGACTGGTCATTTTTCTCACACTGAAAAAAGAAGTCGAACTTGGAATGAATGAATCAAACAACTAAATTTTTGAAGTCTACAGTCGATGGAAACTCATAATATGGTTTTTGGTTTACCTAAACTTTTTCCCCCTAAAGGAGTCTGTAAGGGATGTGTGCCTAGCAATTATCATCAGACACCTTTTGACTTTGGTAAATCGTGGTGAGCATAGAATCTCCTAGAGCTAGTTCACATTGATATATACTACATCAATCTACCTTCCTTAGCAGGTGCAAGGTATATCTTAACCTTCATTGATTATCTCTCTCATTTTGCTTAGGTTTATTTTCTAAAGAACAGGAATCTTGTCCTTGAAAAGTTCAAATACTTTAGAGCCTTTGTTGGAAAGCAATGTGCTTGACCCATAAAGTTCCTGATATTGGATAGTGGTGGTGAGTATGTGAATCGACCTTTTGAAGGATACCTGGTTCGATTAGGTATTGACTGGAAATGGTCAATCACTCATACACCTCAGCAGAATGGCGTTGCAGAAAGCAAGAATTGTATGTTAGTTGAAATGGATAGATGTGTGTTGTAGGCCAAAGCTTTTACTCCCCGCTTCTAAGATGAAGTTGACTATTATGAAAACTATCTACTCAATCACATCTCAACTTGAGTTGTTCCTTTCGTGACTCTAGTAGAATGATGGTGTGGAAAGAATCCCTTAGTCGACCACCTCTGTGTGTTTGTATGTGTTTCCTAGTCTCATATTTCTGATGATTGTAGAAAGAAATTGGATGTAAAGAGTCATTCTTCCATCATGATGGGCTACTCTGAATATTCTAAATCCTAATAATTGTTTCACCCTATCAAACAACAAATAATTATCAAAATAGATGTATTGTTTGATGAGAAGTCTTTTGGAATCAAGTTGTTGAATGCCTCATATGGATTACTATAGTATGATCACTTTCATGTTCTTTCCAACTCTGGTTCTCCTATTATGGTTTTCATTCCTTTGAGTGGACATTCAAACTATGTTCATGTCTCGACTAGACCTTAGAATTCTGAGTCAAATGGTCAGTTGATTTTTGTTTTGAATATTCCACCTTCTCCTTCAAACGAAATTGTTCCAACTTTTGATCAACCTTCTACAATGAACAACAGTTCACATTTTTCTTGTCTACCCTGATGGGCTACCAATACTTTTGAAGATGTTGGTCCTAATGTCAGTGATGTTTCTTCAGGCCAAAAAACTTACAGTCAGAAGAAGCATGTCATTGTTGTGTTGATGACACATGTGCTTGAAACCTCTGACCCTGTTACCTACTCAGATGCATGAGAACACTTGGATGGGAGCAGGGTATGCAAAAAAAAAATGTATTCTTTGCTAACGAATCACACTTGGAATTTAGTTCCTCAACCTTAAAGGAATAAAATTGTGAAGTGTCGATGGGTTTAAAAGACCAAATTTACCTCTAAAGGTGTTGTTAAGGGACATAAATCTTTCCTTTTTATGAAAGTATTTTCTCAAAAAGAAGGCATCAACTACACTAAGACCTTTCTCCCTATAGCGAAGATAAACTCCATTTGACTAATTCTTTCTTTTATTTCTTTATTTGGATGGTAGACCCATCAAATATATGTGAACAGTGCATTTTTCATGGCGATCTATCTAAAGAAATTTTCATGGAACAACCTCCTATTTTTGTGGCAGACTCTCACCTAGTTTGTCGATTTCAAAAGTCTCTTTATGGTTTGAAGTAATCTCACAAAGATTGGTATGCTAATATTGACATTTTCTTTCTTTGACTTGGTTTCAAACATTGTGAATCTGATTACATCTTATATGTACTCCATACTCATGGAAACACTTCGATTATTGTTGTATATGTTTATGACCTTCTCATAACTGACCATAACACATATATCATTCTTAGATTGAAGAAACAACTTGCTAACTCGTTTGACATGAAAAATCTTGTTAATCTACATTATTTTTTGGGTCTTCAAGTTACCATTGTTTGATGGTTTTTTTATTTCTCAATCTAAATATGTAATGGATATTTTGACATGGTTTAATATGGAAGATTGTAATCCTTGTGCTACTCCTTTTCAATCTAGAGTTAAGCTGAGAAAAACTTGTCAAACTCCCACAATCGATGCTACACTCTATCACAAACTAGTTGATAGTCTTATTTATCTTACTCACGATTGAAATTATATTTTCCTTCTTGTTAGTGTGGTTTATTGTTTCATGTAAGACACCAGAGAAAGCCACTAGAAAGAATTCAAAAGGATTGTTCACTATCTCAAGGGTGCCACTCATTTTTGTATCAAATATTGTCGAAGTTTAGATTCGTTGGTTGGATTCACCAACTCCGACTGGGTAGGAAATAGTGATGATCGAATTTCCAGTTTTGTCTATGTATTTCTCTTCGAAACTGGATCGTTGGTTTGGTCATGAAATAAATAGAAGTCAGTATCCTAGTCAAATACCTAAGCATAATATCATGGTGTCATTCATGCAGGTATAGAGGCAATATGAATTCACCAACTTCTGGGTGAACTTAAATTTCCTGTACAAACCTCAACTAGAATATATTGTATCAAAGTGTCATTCAAGTTATTGATAACCCTGTTGCACACAGTAAGATGAAGCATGTTGAGCTCCATGTTCACTATTTGAGAAAATTGGTTCATGAGAATGTTGTCTCTCTTATCTATTGTAGCACAAATGATCATGTAGCCCCATATAAATCCCCATTTTATGTATAAAACCCCATATTAATCCCTATATATTGAACTATTACAATTCTAGTGTTAGATTTGTATGTCAGCTAGAACCTTTCATTACACCCTTTCATTACAATTGTACCCTTTGTCTTCTATATATATATATATGGTATATATACCTTCATAGACTTTACCAGTCAAATCACTGAGCGAAGGGGGCCCCTTGTCCCACAAACAAGGGGGTCTCATACACCAATTTGGTATGTTGGCTTGGCCGTGACCTTAAAAATAGATTCTTATTATATATATAACAAGGAAACTTAGTCTTAGGATCATATTATCTCATCTCATATTGTATTATGAATTGGATATATTGTAAAAGGAGGTTTCCCCCTTGAACTGGACTGTAATCATTGAATTTTTATCATGTTTAAGGCATTCAACCATAACATAGTTGATATATTTACTAATCCTTTATTTGAAGCTAAGTTTACCAATCTCCATACTATGCTTGGGCTTCAGGAAGTTGCAATTATGGGGGGGGGTTCCTACTGATGTAATTTCACCTCCTGAATCTCCAGAGTCATGTGTTGATGGGGGCATGTTGGAACCTCACATTCTGATGGTTCATCACACTTCTCCTGGAATTAGTTAGTCGGGTGGTCGACCAATATCTGGAAACAGTTGATCGAGCGATCAACCATATATCTACATCAGTCATTCGAGTAGTCAACAATCCTATCGGTCAAAAATTCGACCAACAATCAAAGACAGTCAGTTGATGGATCGACCTGTCAAGCAATCAACTATGAGTTGGACGCATGGACGGTTAGGTCAAGCATGCTTGTCAAGCCAATTAGACAACATGGATTTGATGGAGTCAACTCTAATCATCAACAGTTATATGTGGACAATATCTTCCTGATTCCAGGGAAATTGGTCATATCTTGAAGCTATAAATAGCCTACCTCATGGGTCATTATCAACAAGTGAAATAAGGTGAACATGAATTATTATGTGTTCAATATGTATTATGATTTTCTAATCTCAATTCCATATGCTTAAATGTTGTAACGACATCTTTAGACACCATTTGTTATATTTTAAAATCATTCCTCTTTAATTATCTGCAATTTTTTTTTATTTGTTTCATATTAGGTTACACCCAATCCCCAATAGGTTTATGGTAAAAAGTTATCACATAAAAATAGTTAGTTCTTGCTTCTTTCTAGACTGGTTTAGGAATCCAATAAAAAATGTTTACAATGTTTCCAATCAATGAAAAGATCTAGTACATTCCTTCTCGGCTATTGGCATCCACTTGGATTGGAAGGTGGGTGAGGGAACTCAATATGAATAGGGGTGGATGCCATCATGGGTTGTGATAATTCTATATTACATACTAATGTATTGATTCAACATTTACAAGAATTTGGAATTTCCACACTTAATCAAATTAGCGATGATGCACATACAAACATTTTGCAGCAGAGTTGGAAGAATGCATTTCAACTTGGTTTATAAGGTGCACTTGTCGATGTTTGGAATAATTTCATATCTTTGTTAAGATATGGGAATATTAGTTTGAAGGAGGCCGCAAATGAACTAATTTAGGATAGGAATAAAAAAATTGGGACTTACTTTGCAAACATTAGATATGAATTCATTACGAAACTTGAAGAAAGAATAACCTATTGGTGGTGGACAATGATTTGGAAGGTGAGTGCTCCCAAGAAGACCAATTTTTTCATGTGTCTTGCTCTAAAAAATAGGGTTCCAACTTGTGACATTCTTCAAAGGAGGAATAAGAATGGAGGTTGGTATGTGTTACTTATGAAAAAATGATGAAGAAATTGCTCTTCACCCATTCTACCTATCCCCCTTCATAGTCTAGGTTTGGAAAGATAGTAGTCAATGGACTGGTGTTAATAATATGTGGAGAGAGGGATCCATTAAGGAGACACTTAAATTGTATTTTGGAAGACAAGAGCTAAAAAATTTCTTTTTTGTTCCTTTCCTCATGCTCTGGGGTATTTGGTTAGAGTGCAACTCATCCATTTTTTAAGATTCATTACTACAAACCTTCCAAGTTTGCACTCATAATTGTGGCATACCTCAACATTATAAGTCCAAGGAAAAATTTCTAAAGCCTGAAGCACATCATAGAACTTATTGTGGATAAATCCCACACCTGGGGTATTTTTTGATGGGGTTTTCCATGGTGAAGAAGGTAAATGTGGCATAGGTAGTGTTGTTTATCTATAGGAGTTGTAACGTACCCATCCCTCAGTTGGGTCATGTCACCACTAAAACAAACCATTAAAACTTTGTTACTAAATCTATATGCGAAAATAATGCTCAGCATGACATTCATTCGCATGTAACTATCTATTCTTCCAGAAGACGTAAATATAATTGCTTAACTGTGCATAGAACAACTAAATAACATACAACAACATTCAACCACATAAACATGGATTTAAACGCATCATTCTTCTCACGGAAAGAATTAATAACCAAATATAAATCATATTAAATTGCACAACAATTATCTCAGCAATTAACATGAATAGACACAACACATAAGAACACTTATTTGAATTAAATGTGCAACCCGCTGCAAAGGATGGATGTTCCTCCCAACCGTATCCTTTATTCTATGGTTCTAAACAACAAGACACCCCCGATATGGGGCTATGAATCCACAAGAGATAGTGGTCCCTAAGGCTAGCTAATGTCCCCTTCTCAACATTCAAACCCACAGATAATTTCAGTCCACCAACACTCTTCCCCTCAACCTGCACAACCCAAGGGATGGAATCCACCTACACTTATCACAGTCCCTCAATCCTTTCCATTCCCCTCTAGGACTTCCATCATAGGTTGGACATGAATTAGTCTTGTTGGGACTTCATGAATTTCATAGTTGCAACACAAATTTACCCAGCAGCTAAACGCATGATTCTTCGATGAATTTCAAAAACATCGTCGCTTGTAGGCACACAAACCCTTTCTACATAAAATTATAGCACCAAACAATGGCCAAACATGTCCACAACAACTTCCTACAAGCTTGTTGGCACAGGGGCAGACCCAGGGTTCAACTCCAAGAGTGCACCAACAAGCCCTAACTACTGTCCCTTTTGGAAGCACCTACGCGGCAGATGCAGTCTCACCCGAAGCAGTTATGAGGGGGTTGTAGGATAGAGATGTATACAACCAAAGGGGATATCAAGTGAATCCAATACAAGAACAATACAACATTTATATATCACTTATTAGTTCAGATCTACTCCTCACTACTATCTATCCGATCTAACACAGTAATGCAAATAGCAATATATCAAATGATGAAGAACAGAGAATCAATCACACACACAACACAAGATATATGTGGTTCACACTCTCTCTAGGGCTACACCAACTGAACTATGCTTTATAATATATTAAGATGAAGCATACAGTTCTTGTATGCGCTCTTAGATAGTCGATCTTCTTTCTTCTTCTCTTTTTCTCTCTTTCTCCCCTTCGTTGCACATCTAGTTGCAGGGTTGATCTTCACACCCAGTTGAAGATCTTACAATACCAGAAGGCTCTCACAATATAATGGTTCTCTCTCACTAACAATCTCTCCTCCTAATATAATTGAACAACAAACTCAGAATGAACCCTCTTCCCTTATCTAGGTTCTTATTTATACATTACAATAGTTCACCGACAACCTTAGGCTGAGACCTAAGTGTCAAAAACCCTATATACCAAAACCCTAGGTCAACTTGACCCATGTTTTTAGGGCTTCACTAGCATATCTTTCCTTCCTTCTCGCACAGTCCTCCAAAGCATCCAATGGTAGATTTTTCCGCTTGCTGAGTTGTCCTCGATCCATCTTCCTTGCTAATCTGTCATCCTTGATCTCCTCATCCAACTGCTTGCTTTATCTTACTTCGCTCCATTTTTTCTTCTCTTTTGCTTACTTCGACCCAGTAACAGTCACTGTGTCTTCCGCATAGTTCACATTTTTCCTTTTCTACCTTGATCTTCGCTTGCTTCCACAACCAAGGGCCAACATGCCCCCAACACTCACCTGTGACTTGTCTCGAGGTACTTCAGATTTGATCCTTCTGCTTTTCTTCGTATTTAGACTACATGGGGAAGCTTATTCTTTCTTCTCTATGCCTCCTTTCCTTCCTTGTCCAGACTATCCTTTCTATGTCTGGTACCCAATTTCAACTACACCTAGTACCTAGACCTTTTTCCTTATGTTTTTACTGAGAGTTGCGAGGCATCTAGTTTTCATAGTAAAACATCATCTGGCTCTCGTTCACGAAATCTTCCCTCCATTCTCCATTCAAAGTCTTCAACTGCGTAGCTCCTCCTTATGTAACATAGGAAACCTCATATGGTCTGAGCCCATGTGTTCGAAACTTCCCTGGATGTTTCATGAACTTACTGTTATACACCAATACCGGATCACCTTGCTTAAATGCCTTCTTCTTGATGTGTCTATCATGGTAGGACTTCTGTCTTTCCTTCTGAACCTGCTGGCGAAATCTTGTAGTGAATCGGTCTTCTTCCAGTTCAACCAATTGTGAAAGCCTCTCTTGAACAACGCCAGTGTCATCCATATCTATAAAGGCAACGATTCGTAGGCCTGGTAGCAAATATTCCATTGGGACAACGACTTTGAGACCATAAACCAACTTAAAATGGGTCTGCATTGTTAGCCTCTTGTAAGTGGTTCTATAGGCCCATAGTACTACTGGTACTCTTAAATCCCAGTCATCCCTATTCACACTACAAATCTTCATTAGCTTTGTCTCCAAGATCTTGTTGAATAATTCAACTGTCCCATTTGCTTGTGGATGGTAAGGTGTGCTCTTCTGATGATGAACTTTAAATCCCTTAGTCAAGGCTTCAACGGTCTTATTGATGAAGTGTGTTCCTTGATCACTCATAAGTATCTTTGGGCATCCAAACCTGGTTACGATGTCATCAAATATGAAGCGCACAGTTGTAGTGCCACTACAGTCCTTAACTTCTCTTACTTCAGACCATATGGTCAAGTACTATGTTGTAGTGATTATGTACCTTACTCCTGTGTGCTTTCCTAGTGGGTTTATAGGTCCCACGAAGTCAATGGCCCATTTTTTAAATGCTTGTAGGGTCAGTTGTGGTGCTAATGACATTTCATCTCTTCTAGATGGTTTCCTGACTCTTTGGCATACATCGCAGGCTCTGTAATAGTCCTTAGCATCTATGTGTAAGGTAGGCCACCAAAGGCCATCTCTAAGAACCTTATGTGTTGTTACTTTCCCTACGTAGTGTCCTCCTGTGATGCCTTCATGAGCTTCAATGAGGATCAATGGTCATTCCGCCTCCATAAAACACCTCCTCCATATCTCATCAGGTCCCTATTATCACTCCAAGAGTCACTCCCAAGCTGCAAATGAGAGTAAGCTTTGTAACATAGAAATTTAAATGGATTAAAATGGTTTGAATAGGTAGGTGAACAAGATGAGAATGAAAGGGAGAGGGCAGCAAAAAGTCTACAGACGCATTCCATTGGGCATGGAGTCATAACATCCTATGGATCAAAGGCAATCAAATTGTATATCTGACAAAAAGATATATAATGATGAGTACAAACATGGTGAACATGACAAAAGGAATAACACCCATTTAACAGAGATCCTTTTTGCAATAGATAAACATTTTATTAAGAAATGAACAATGATTTAATGGGCAAACTACAACAGATCCTTTGTTGTTCATGAATCCATCAATCAATGGCAGCTATGATCCTCAAAACCTGCAATATTTTCAAGCAAGAAGATAACAAAGAAGTGTGAAAACAAAGAAAAAAATCTGATAATAGATCTCATGAATCTTTAATGGCAGAAAATTTCATAACAAGCAGGCCCATAGGCTTACAAATGAGCAACTCTAACTGCTCCTACTCTCTCAAGCCTCTCTTGGCTCATGAATCCAACCCTCCTACCCTATTGTATAATGAATATATAGCCATATAGGTCCTTTCCAGCTCACCTATTCTAACTCCAACCCCTTTCCCAAAATAGAAACAACTACAAATAGAAAATGACATGTTTTAACTAATTTCCTGCTTTTCAGGAGGAGAAATTCTAAAAAATAGGCATCCAAACTCCACTTGTAGTTCTCAAACCATAACAAATGTGTAAAATATGAGAATAGTTTTTGTATATAATCTCTTTATGAAGACAAAAATCTCTCCATTTCTTTAAATTCATATCCAACTGGCCGCAACAGGTGTCACAAAAACATGTTTCAAACAAGAAATAACGAAAACTGAAAACATAGGGCTCAAAGATTCTTTTGAATATCCCAATCCATGACATATGTGTTAAAAATGAAAGAAATTAATGTTCATGGGAATGGTCTTGAAAATAACCTTCTTCATATTTTTAAAATTCATCTTAGTTTACGTAGAAATCCTTTTGGAAGTCAACTGGTCAAAAATGGCAGTTCAACTGTCTTAAAACAGAGTTTCAACAACACATTTCGTAGCACCACTTATATGTCAAATAAATCTCTAACCATAACATATTTTGAAAAATGGAGAGAATTTTTTGTTATTTGGAATTTTATGAACACAAACCTCATCCAGGTTTAAAAAATACCTTTTCAATTGTTCATAGTACAAGTTTTAAGTTTGTCACCCAAAACTGGCAGAAACGTCTTTGCACAGTTTGGTTTCTGCCAGAATTTAGGTAGCACCCGCCTATGTGTTCTGTCAAACTTTAGGTAGCACCATCAAAATACGTAGCACCTTCACTTGGACATGTGCAGAATGGGTAGAAACCTTGAGTAGTAGCAAAACCATTAGTTTTAGGTGATTTGACAACATTGTAGGTAGAAAACTGGTGGAACATAAAAGATGAACTATTCTCTAGCGCCATAGTGCTACGGAATGTCTGCACTTATTAATGCCGAAGGGATTAATTCTTTTTAAAAAAACCCAAAAATCTAAACAGTGAGCACTTATAAGCCTGTATAGGTGGCGGAGTTAGTGTTTCATCAATTTTTTATCTTTGCAAAAAGGGACACAATCTTTCCAATGCCTTGGCCCTTATCTTTCTTCTTCTGTAGGATAGAGACTTTTGGTAGGGATTGTTCTTCAACAACCTTTTTAAGAGTTGATGATCTTGTGAAAGGATTTCTAACCTTGATGTTGGATGCTGAAGGAGATGAGGAGAAGTATAGTGTAATACCCCAAGGACGTGGAAAGGATTTCTAACCTTGATGTTGGATGTTGAAGGAGATGAGTGTTGGGTATGTGTTATATTCTTTTGCACGAGTAATAGTAGAGGTCTGTCGCACTGCTGCCAGGGGGTTAGAGGGGTGCGTGGGGGCTGAGCCCCTCTAGGTCTGGGGCACCTCTCGATTTTTTTTTCGGTCACATATTTTCACGGGTCGAGCCGACATATTTTCACGGGGTCATTATTACTTTTTTGGGACCACATACTGACCATGATATTAGGTGGTTTTTCAAGCGACATGGTTTTTGCCCATGGTTTTCTAATTAAAATTAAGGAATTAGGTTTTGGACCAATCCGTGTCATTGTTAGGGTTTTGGATGCCACGTCTTTATATATATGTATATTGTATTGTAAACAATGTAAAACAATGAATATAATATATACCGGCTTTTCCTATTAGTTTCTGTGTGAAAAATCTCTATATAATGCTCAGGTTTCATTGTATCTTTCTCTCGCTCTTTCTAATATCAGCCATGTAGTAGATATTGTATATGGTTAGAATTTACATTTGGTTTTAGAGCTTTATTGGCTTCGTGGGGACACTTTTGTCGTCAAGGGTTTGGCTCCTGATTGTGATAAGCCTGTTGGCTGGGAGACCAAGGGTATTGTTTTTCGTGAAAAGAAATGGCAAACAATACGAAGATGGAGATCAAGTTTATCAGAAAGATTTGAGTCAGTGGGAAGCTCAAGATGGAAGATCTTTTGGTGGATAGAGATCGGTGGATCGCGGTAGATTCATAAAATGACACCTACGTAAACTTCAGATGACCTGAAAAAAGATGGATTGAAGCTAAAGAGCTAATAATCGATCAGGTTCCTCCTGGTCTCAAGATTCAATGTGTCAAAGGAAGCTACAGCCCAAGATTTTATGGGAAAAGTTGGGAAGTTGTATCACTTAAGTCCCCTGGTAAATAAACTATTCCGAGAAAGAAGCTATATAACTTGGAGGATGAGAGATGGAGACCTATGACGGTGAGCATTTGAACGCCTTCAATACTGGTGGTAAGTTAGTTAGTATTCATTGATATTAAAATTTCAGATGAAGATAAATGGTCATTTATAGGTTCTTTACTGCACTGCGGGATAGTCCGGTTGTGGCCATAGTAGTAATACAACTTTGAAGTTTGAAGAAGTGGTCTCATTCTCTTGTTGTCGAGGAGATGAGAGGACGAAAGAATATGGAAGGACATAGCATAGACGCGTTATTTGCAAGAGGATCGCCCCTCGGGAAAGAAATAAATCTAATTTTCTCAAGTGGGAGATCTAAGTCTGTTCAAGGGTAGATCTAAATCTCCGGAAAGTTTGGAAGGTATGTTGGAGGTGTGGGAGTGAATATACCAAGCAAGAAGAAGCAGATCCAAAGTTGAGAAAAAGAAGCGATCTGAAGAATCTTCTTCATGTAATAGCAAGACCCAAGGAAGAAGAGGGATGTGTACTTGGCCTCTCTCAAGCACACATGCATATCATGAAGCATGGTTGATTGATCGAGGTGCATCCTTTCATATGACTCCCCACAAGGAGTGGTTCGCTAATATGAAAAAGTATGATGGAGGTATTTTTTCTTTGGGTAATGATTCGGACAAACTTAATCATAGAAAAGCGAAGGTCGTTGAGACTCATAGATGGAAGGATTAGAACATCACCTGCGTTCTACACATCCCAAGCATGGCCATAAATTTGATTTCCTCGGTGGAAGCAAAATGGAAGATGCCGGGTAAAAACAATTTTGAAAAGGGAACTTGCAGTGATGGTTTGAGGAGCAATGGTGTTGATGAGGGAGTTCGGCTTGGAACTCTCAGATAAGCCGCTAGGAAGCACTATTAGTGATGGGTGTAATAGCCCATTGTTCCCCGACATTGAAGTTGAAGAAGAAAGAACTCCTACAAATTTTGAAAAGGTTATGTTGTCGCATTTCTCCATTAACAAAATCTATGAGCACTGATAGTTTATCTTGGTGTAGAGGATCCATAAGCATTGTTGACTATGTAACCCTCAGAACCCCCTGTGCAAAGAAAACAACAAGTGGGAGAATGTTGGGTATGTGTTATATCTTTGCACGAGAAGTAAAGACCGGTACCGATAATGCGCCATTGTAAGTTTTGAGGGGAGGAGCCCTCAGACGGGTTCGAGCAAATACCAATTTTTTTTGGGTCGACATATTTTCGCCGAGCCAAGCCGACATATTTTCGCCACATATTTCCGGACGACATATTTCCTGTGACCACATGATATAGGTTTTTCTACATTACGGTATTTTGCCGATGGTTTTCTATTTCTAAGGAATTAGGGTTTTGGAATTAATCCAGGTCATTAAGTTAGGGTTTTGATGTCACCGTTCTATATGTATATTGTATTGTAAAACAATCAAAAAGTGCATGAATATAATATATGTCGGTTTTCCCGGTTTGGGTTTCCGTGAAAATCTCTCGTACGTTTGTGTTTGCCATTGTATCTTTTCGTTCTTTTACTACCATCGCTTGCGAGATATTTTCGTACAAGGCCAGAATTTACATTTGGCTTTTCGTGAGCTTTATTATTTCAACTTTGTCACAAGGGTTTGGCTCTGGACCGTGATAAGTTTTCGTTACAAAGGGGAGATCCGCGTATTGTTTATCGTAGCCAATGCATCAATTTGAAGATGGAGATCGAAGTTTAATGGGAAAAGCTTGATTGCAGCTCAAGATGGAAGATCTTTGGTGGATAGAGATCAATGGACCGTGGTAGATCTAGGTACTACACTTCCGGTAGAACTTCGCAGGAGGACTGGAAAAGACGGATTAGAAGGTTAAGAGAGCAATAATTTGATCAGTATTCCTCCAATTCAAGATATCAATGTGTCAGAGGTAGCTACAGCCAAAGATTTATGGGAAAAGTTTGGGGAGTTGTATTAAGTCCCCGGTAAATAACCATTCTGCGAAAGAAGCCGTGATAACTTGAGTAAGGAGAGATGGAGACTCGCGGGCGTAGCATTCAACGCTTCAACACTCTTGCGGGTGTTTCTAGTATTCATGGTATTAAAATTTTAGATGAAGACAAATGTATCGCTTTGTTTTTCTCACTAAACTTGTGGGATAGTCTGGTTGTATTACAGTAGTAATACAACTTCTTTGTATTTGAAGAAGTGGAACTGGCCCTTGTTGCTCCGAGGAGATGAGATTAAAGAATATGGAAGGACATAAAATGCATATTACTATTTGCAAGAGGATCGCCCGGTGAGCGGAAATAAATCTAATTTTCTCAAGTGGGAGGATCTAAGTCTAAGGTAGATTCAATCTCCGAAAGCCTGGAAGGAATGTTGATGTGGAAAAGAAGGGCACTACAAGAAGCAAAGCAGTATATCCAAAGTTGAGAAAAATAAGGGATTCAAGAATCTCTTCTACGTAGAAGAATTGCGTTGGCAAATATTGAACTAGCAATGAATGTGTGTTGATGGCTGTTGTCATTGATGGCAACAAAGGGAGATGGCGATAAGAAGGATAAAACCCCCTTGGGGATTCAGACGTAGCGAGCCTCAGGAAGCCGAAGCCAGATCCGCTAACCGTTGATAAGAAATTCTTCGACCGCTGATCACAGCCCATATCGGTGAATCGGAACGGTTTCGTGGACTCCCGTGGAACAAGTGTGACGAAACTCCAAAATCACAAAATGTGATTTCCTCGACACGAAGATAGTGCGTGTGGGACACTCAAGAAACATTCAGCCGCCGATTGAAATAGCGAATAATCTCGGATACCATCTGATCCGTATCGCGAGGGGATAGTTTCATCGGAGAATCGGGATCGGACTTTGAAATGTCCACTAATTGGACATCGAAACCCCAACGCGACATGCCATTCTCAAGCGATTTGATCACGCTAATTCGCTGCAGATCGGGACCATCCACGTAGTATCGAGGCTTCATCGAGAATCGGACCGAAAGTTTCACGAAGTCCTCGTGAACAATGACAACGAAAACCCCTGAACGCGATGCAATTTCGCTGGCGTAATCGCACCGTTGGAGCCAAGATTGCATCCGAACTGCTGATTCAATCCACTAAATCAGACCACGCCGCCGAAAGGGACACGGGTAATAACCGTGGAATGATAGTGTCGCAATTCAACACTTCAAAGTAACATGAAAGTCATTTAATCAGAGCGACACGTAGGATCTAACACATGTCGTCCATCAGACGCCGAGGTATCAATGATCGACCGGCCCATCTGAGGGACACGTGTCGAAGATCAAGGCACCTTCGGCATATCAGACATCAGAAATCGGAGTTCCTGAGGTTGAATGAAACGAGAGATCGAAAGTCTCCAAATCCCGAAGGTATCGAGACCGGCCATTTGAGGGACAAGTAACAATCGTGATTTGAAGTCAAGATATCGCCTAATCGTGAAATCGGAGTCCCCATATCAAAAGAAATAGATTGAAGCCCCAACTCGACACAATCGACCGCCCATCTCGAGGACGCTGTATAAAGAGATTGCTTATCGCATAAAGGCCCCGACAGGAGGTCGCTCATTATTAATCGGAAATCGGATATCGATCCTGCAATAAGGTTTTGTGCATTTCGAAATTGAGATCCGCGAAATCCCGGAGCGATGGGGTACCACAAAGACAAAGCAATGGCGAGGACAGATTGCGGAGGCCACCATCGAGATATAGATGCAAGCATAACGGTCATCACTGCATCCGGTCGAGGGCCGGGCGCACATCGCTGAATCGGTAAAATTGTAATCCTACGTGAGCATAAATACATGTCATCGTAGAAGTGCCAAACTCGATGGAGGATAAGACCAAAGTCACACTGAGACAAGTCATATGGACCATGGCCTATACGTAGGCTAGCATGCAGGTACGATCACATCGGGGATCTGGACTTTGTAATGACAAAGTCACTTGATGAATACCTCGGGATTACAAATGCGTAAATCGCGAGCGAATTAGACCGCCGACGTAAATGATCGTGACTTTGATTTAGAAGGGCACGCCAGAGGTTTAATTCAAATTTGTCAGAGCCTGATTTCCTCCGGATAATAAATATGGGATCCGATGAGCGTTGAACGGGTCCCGGACCAATGGGTTTAAAAGGGTCGGCGTTTCGCGTATCGGTGTTAGAGGATGCGGAGGCTACTTTTCCGGTCGAGGGATATCTACTGTGGGTGAGGTCATTTGAGCAGGCAGCATGGCAGGGGAATCTCCTTGTGGTAGTTGGGCAACAGATCTACATTGACAAAGAAATCTCACTGGTTCGCGAAACTACCTAGGACGTGAGGCATCTTCTCCTGCCATTGAGTTATTTAATATGTCCCGGTAACCGCCTCGACACCAGAGATCCGCGGTTACTCTGAGATAATTTCTGTTACTGTCATAACCATTAGATGAAACCGCCCGATCCAAAGGTGAAAATTAATGAAACGTGGTCAAGAGTGAGTATGAGGGTTAAACCCTAGCAATCACAAGAAACCGGTAATTATCTTCGCAGAAGCTCCTCTAGGAAAGGTCAAAACGAGAAGGTAGCCTTCAGAGTAGAAGCCTCGGCGACGGTATATGAGTCCAGCATCTAGTACATTGTTGTAGAATGTTTTCTTAATAATTAATCATCAATATCGCAGACAACAACAACCGGTGGTTTTCTCCGACGGGGGTTTCCACCTTAAATCTTGGTGTTCATGTTTCCTATTCATCTTTGTTAGTTTATTTTGTTGAATTACTTGTTAAAAAGACATCTGATGAATGAAGAAATCCATGTAATAAGATCTCTCTCGATGCACTACTATTTTCATAAGAATATACAACAACCGACTTCTATAAAGTAGTCTAAGATTTTTCAGTGAAAGAAAAGTGAAGAATCGATTGATAGCTCAAAATACCGATTCACCCCTCTCAAGATTTTTTCAACAATTGGTATCAGAGCCTGTTCCTTCTGAAAAGGCTTAGCCATTAGAAGGAAGATCAATCAAAATAAGCAATCAAGACTGAAATGGCATCTATTAGGTCCCACTCTTCAATGGAAACAATTTAATCTTCGAAAACAAGGATGATCTTATCTTCAGTCTCTGGGAAAAGATGTATGGGCTATTGTTGAATGAGGATATCAATATCCATCTGTAGTAGCAACAGATCCAACGGAAAGAAAAAACCTACGAAACAAATGCAAAAAGAAGTCAATGCTATGTTAGGCCTAACTCAATCAGAATTTGTCAAAGTCATGCAGCTGAACACAAGAAAGGACATATGGGACAAAATCATCTAAGTTATGAAGGTGATGCAAAGGTAAAAGTGTTAAACTACAAACCCCCAGAATTCAATATGAGAATCTAAATGAATATTGAGGAAAGCATTGCCAATTTATTTTTTACGCCTTGATGAGATTGTAAAATCGTGACGAGAAACGAGAGAAACAATAACCGACCTATCTTGGTTAGAAAAATTTTGAGATTCTAACGCAAAATTTTTGAGTCAAAAGATCAGCTCTTAAAGAAAGCGTGATCTTCAAAATCTACTGGTGCACTACGGCATACTAACTGCTTTATGAAATGAGAAGAGGAGGACTATCTGAAGTCAAAGATGCAAAGTCTTTAGAACTTCTACAAAGGAATGGATGTACAAACAATAGAAGGATCAGGTTATATCTCAGAAGAAGATGAGGTAAACTTCGTGAGGAAACTTCAAATCGAGACAGGAAGCTTACCTCTGAACCGTCCTACTTCCTTCCCCTTTTTGTGTGGAAGAGTTGGTCATTATGCTGCTATGTGTCCTTATAAAGAAACACATAAAAAAGGGAAGGAAGCAACAAGAAGGAATAAGAATCATTTTAGGTCTAACAAAGTTTCTATACTCATGAAGATAGTGATGGGTTATCTGAGAGTGAGGAAGAAGGTGAACAAGACATTAGACTTCTCATAGCACTTGAAAAGGATCCAGAGAAGAAAAGATACTTTTGAGGATGCGCGAAGAGATAGTGACTTTCTTGAGGAAATCAATAAACTCAAAATCTGTTTAGAAGAGAGGAAAATCACTATAGAAACTATGAAAAATCAGCTGAAGAAAAGGGAGAAACATAATGAGAAATTAGAGTGTGTGAAGTAGTAAGTCTAAGAAAGAACTTGAGAAAGTAAAGACTCAAGTTCTTAGATTTAAGCAAAAGGATCTGAACCTTTAGATGAAATTATCAAGGTAAAACGTTCTCCTATCATAAAGACAGGCCTTGGATAAACTGGAGAATCTTCTCAATCTTCAACACCAAAATATTTAAAAGCAAGCATGCCAGAGAATGATGTTGCCACTCAACAAGGGAATAAAAAATCTTCACAGTGGTACGATCATCTCAATTCAAAACCACAAACAGGAAACGCTTTCAGGAAACTCCAATCAACAAGTAAATTAACATAGAAGATTCTATGATCTAAAATTTCTTCTTCAAGGGGCAATGCTTCACATGTCACAATTCTGGTCATAAAGCTGCTCAATGTTTTGCATATAAAACTATCATGACAAGAGAATCAAGAAAGAAAACGATTGAGTTGAAAACAAAGAAAAATAATTATAACAACTTCTCTCCTCTTCAAGATGAAGTTGAATGTGCTTGTTGCAATAACTTTGGCCATGATGAACCTGAATGCAGAAACAAAATTCAGCCTAAAAAGAATCATGTTCCTCCAAGCTCCAAAGCATGGAAAAGGAAAACTACAAGGCTGAAAATTGTGGTATAGCTTTGTTTGCATAAGATGAAGAAAACCAATGGTACATTGACAAGGGATGTTCAATATTACTAATGATGTGACAAAGACAAACTTCTTGCATATAGTACTTTAGACAAGGAAAAGAAGGTTACATTTGAAAATGATAATTCTCAAGGTTATTAAGGGAAAAGGGTCCTCTCTTCTAAAAGAAAGAAATGTGAAAATGTACAGTCATGTATGTGATGGACAAAGGATAACTCTGTTAAGCGTATCAAATGTGTGACTCATGAATTTGAAGTTAGTTCTTTAGTTCAAAAGAATGTGTGGTATCGGATCTCGACATGCAAAGTTGATAAGAGGAAAAGAACTCTAACAACCTCATATATATTAAAGAACAAATGCGCAACAATGTTACTTTAAGCAGTTCCCGGTACCCATATGGTATTAGAAGATTGGGGCATCCGAAAGCTTTCCTCAAATCAACAAATTAAGCGCATTTTAAGTCGTTTCGTGATTTTCCCAGCATTACTCTACCCGAGAATATCATATGCAAATCATGCCAATTCGCCAAGCAAACCAGAGTGCAGTTTAAAACCAAAGAAGGATCATCAAGTAAGCCCTTGAACTCATTCATACCGCTTGCTAGCGCAAGACTCCATGAGGAAAAAAAGTCACGCAGAAGAATACTATTGTCATTTATTGATGATTTTTCTAGAATGTGTTGAATTGGACTACTTAAACATAAAGATGAAGGATTTGAGAAATCTTTATCTTCAAAGCACTAGTTGAGAATGAATTAGATCTGCAACAAATGTCTTAGATCTGATCGAGGAGGAGAATATACATCCAATGAATTCATTGAATTTCAGGAACAATATGGCATGTGCTGCGAAGTCAGAAGGGTGCACTCCACACAACAAAATGGTGTTGCGAAGAGTCGTGAATAGAATAATTCAACAAATGGCTAGAGCTTATGCTTGATGATTCTAACTGACAGATTTGGGAGAAGCAAAGACATACAAAGAGCAACATTCTCAATAGCATGCCTCGGTAAACAAGGATAAAAACTCTTTGAACTATGGTAAGGGAAACCACCGTAGTAAAAACATTTAGAGTCTTTACAAATCTTTATCAAGAATAATGATGAAAAACTAGCAAATGGAAAACCAAGAGCAGATGAAGGAATATTTCTTGCTTACTCCTCTAGGAGTAAACCATATAAATGTTACAATAAAAGACTTCGAAGATTGTTCGTATTATGTTGTTATTAATGAGTCTCCGCAGCTCCAGAAGAAGAAAAACAAACAATCGGGTTTGAGGAAGAAGAAAAACAAAACAACCTGTTGAGGAAGATATTGACATACATCATTCTACATCAATAGGAATGATATAGACAATGAATCCTAATGAAGAATCTGAAGAGGATTTATCTTAAAAGGCTCCATCCAGATATGTTCAAAAAGAATCATCCAGAATCCCAGATTTTGGGAGAAAAGGGATCAGTGTACAAACAAGAAGGACTCTTTGAGATCTTCTAAATATCCGGGTATCAGGTCCACTGTTGAACCTCAGAATGTCAATCAAGTTAGTAAAGATGAATGTTGGATTCGCGAATGAAGAACTTGATCAAATCTAAAAGAATCATACTTGGGAATTAGTATCAGTTAACTAAGGACAAAAATGTCATTGAAACTAAATGGATATTCAAAAACCAGCCAAAATGAGAATGGGAGGTTATAAGAAATAAAGCTGACTGTGAAAGGCATGCTCAAAGGTGAAGGAATGACTTTGAATAAACCTTGTCTATGTAGCTAGACTTGAAGCCATAAGAATGTTTCAAGTCTTTTCAAGCTTTCCCAACAAATCAAAGTTCATCAATGGATGTTAAATCATTTTTCTCAATGGTGACCTCGAAGAAGAAGTTTATATAGAACAACTTTAAGGATTCATCCTTGGAAATGATGAAAGCTTGTTTGTAGACTTAAAAAAAAGCTCTATATAACTTCAAACAAGCCCCAAGGAAAGATTTCTCGTCTTGACAACATCATCTAAATCAACACATCTCAAAAGGATCAATACAGTAACTTATACACAACCGAAAACGACAAACTACTAATTGAAGTATATGTTGATGATATCATTTTTGGAAGTAATGAAGAATCCATGAGTCTAAATTTGTTTCGATATGCTTGTAGATATTTGAAATGTCTTTACTTGGGAACTAACATTCTTTCTAGGATTAAGGCAATAACAAGCAACAAATGGCATTTTCTTATCACAAACAAAACACCTGAAGCAAATCCTCAAAAAACATGGCATGGAAGATTGCAAACCCATTAACACTCCAATGAAAACTGGCGTAATCTCAAGATTACTGATGATTATCCCACTATGAATCACCAGAGTACGATCTATGATAGGAAGTCTAATTTATCTCACTGGGACAAGACCAGAAATTATTCATGCAGTTGGGATTGTTGGACCATTTCAAGCCAATCCAAGAGAGTCTCCCCCTCAAAGTAGAAAGAATATTCAAATATCTACAAGGAACTCAAGATTTTGACTATGGTATCCAAGGAATGCTGATCTTACTCTTCTGCATCATACACCGACGCGCATTACCGAAGTGTTGATGATCTAAAGAGAACTAGTGGTGGTGCATTCCGCACATGGGGCCCCGGTTACTATCTTGGTTCATCAAGAAACAAAGTTCCATTGCCTTATCTGCTACCGAAGTATCATCGGGAATGCGAACATCTTGTTGCACTCAACTTATCTGGATGATGCAAACTCTTCAAGACTTTCAAATAAAATATTCATTCTCCCATTCTATTATGTGTGACAACAAGTGCCATTAGTATCTCAAATAATCCTCAAGAGTGCATCTCCAAGACCGCTATTCCCATCAAATATCACTTCCTAACAGAACAAAAAGCCTGAGCATAAGAAATTGAGTATGATCCCTCCAAAGAAACGGCGGCTTCATATCTTTACCTAAACTAATTACCCTCGTGGAAGCCGCTCGAATATCTCTAAAAAACTGGAGAAGCCCTCGCCATGCAGAGGATCAGGTTCACTAAGTACGAAGATTCAATTATTGATGCACCGGGTTAAGGGGATTTTACGAAGCGATACAACATGGTTTCAGGGGAGCATGGTACGGTCCACCCTTTGACATCAATGGCAAAAGTGGGAGAAAGGAGTCGAAGTTCGAAATGTTTCGGTAACGGAGGCCCGGCCTCGATGGGATGAATGCAGGAGTGTTGAGTCTCGATGAAAGCGTTTCCATCAATGCCAAAGGGGATTGTTGGAAAAATATTGAAATCGTTGTAACTTCATATTGTTGGATGGTTGTTGTCATTGATGGCAACAATGGAGATAAGAAGGATAAAACCCCTTGGGATCAGACAAGAAGAGCCTGGAAGGAAGACGAGATCCAAAGGACCGCTGGATAAGAAATGTTCGACTGCTGATCATAGCCTCAGATCGAGAATCGGAATCGGGTTTCACGAATTTCGTGAACAAGTAATATCGAATCCCGAATCACGAAACGCGATTTCCGATATCCAAAGATAGTGTGGGCCAAGAAATATCTGAGCCATCATATTGGAAGAAAGACACCGACAACCATCGATTCCGTATCGCTGGTGGGGATAAGCCATCGGAGAATCTGGGACCGTGATTTGGTGTCATCCAAATAATTGACACCTAAAACTCAACAAGCATACGCGATTTCTCACGATTTGATCACGTTAATTCAAGAAGAGATCGCGGACCATCCATGTGTAGACTTCAGAGGGCTTCTACTCCAGAATCAAGAATCGAAATTAACACGAACTTCGCGGAATAATGGACAACGAAAACTCCAAATCGATATGCGATTTCGCGGATGGAACGGCAATGCTGATTAATATTGCATCCTCGAACCGCTGATTCAACCACCTAAAGTAGACCACATCAGCAAAGCGGGACATGGTGATCCCACACGGTCAAACCACGTGATGTCGCTATAGGCATTGATGATCGGGACCCGTCCATCCGAGGGGACAGTGTCGGGCGACTGCGCACCCACGGGCAGATATTTCCAATATCTGAAAATCTGAGTTCTCAGGTTGAAGGGAAACGAGATCTAAAAGTCTCGAAATCCCAAAGGTATTGAGACCATCCATTTGAGGGACAAGTGCCGGAAAATCAGGGTTTAGCTCGGCATATCGCCAATCGGGAAACCGGAGTTCCGTTAGTCAAAGAAATGTGACATCGGAAGTCCCGAAACTCACACAATCGACCATCCATCCGAGGACGCATGGCGTGAGATTGTTAATGAAAGGCCCAAAAAGAGGTTGTTCATCGGCTAATCGAAATCGGGATATCGAAGATCCCGGCACAAAGTTTGTGATTCAAATCGCAACTGGCTGAAATCCGATGAGTGGGCATGTACCGCCGCATGACAAAGAAATGGGCGATGACGAGGATTAGTGAGTGCCACCGTCGAGATAAGGATGCGGGCATGCGTAACGGTCACGCGGAACCGTATCAGCCGAGGGCCGGCACACTTAATCGGGAAATTGTGAATCCTAATGACATAAATACAGGTCATCAGAGGCCACCGATGGAGTGATAAGCATCCAAAGTCGCCATCGAGACAGTCATATGGACCATACTATATTACAGTGGTGGCTAGTGCATGGAAAGGGATGATTGGCATCGAGGATCGACCTTTGTAATGACAAAGTCACTTGACATCAACACTCGATTAAATGCTAAATCGCTGAAAGTGAATCTAGACCGCCGACCGTAAATGATTAGGACCTTTGATTTAAAAGGGTGCGTGTAGGTTTAATTCAATTTTTAAAACAGGAGCCTGATTTCTCCAAGCAATAAATATTGGACTCGATGAGCGTTGAACGGTTCCTAGACCAATGGGCTTAAGAAGGAGTCAATGCTCTTCTGCCAGACGGGTGCTGGAGGACACGGAGGCCATCTTCTGACAAGGGGGGATATCTATCTGGAGTGTGAGGTTATTTGAGCAGGCAGCATGGCAGTTTGAAGAAAGAGGAACCTCCTGTGGCAGTCGGGCAAATGAGATCTACATTGACGAGAGATTCACTGTGGGTTCTGCAAACTACTCTAGATCGTGAGGCATCTTCCGTGTTTATAGAGTTATTTAATATGTGTCCTTGGTAATCATCGATGTAGTCAGAGATCTGTTTACTTGAGATAATTTTTTACCACATAACCATTCAGATGAAACTCCACTGCATCCAAGCAGGAAATTAATGAAACGTGGTCGTAAGAAAGGGAGGTGAGGGTTAACCTCCAAGAGTAGCACCGGCCAAGAGAAATCGTACTATCTTCGTGGGGTTGAAGCCTCTTTCCAGGAAAGGCTGGTAACTGAGAGAAGGTTGTAGCCTTCTGCTTGTGTAGAAGCATGCTTACTAGTATGAGTCTCAAGACTAGTACATTGATGTGTGATGAATGTTTTCTTAATAATAATCATTGGAGACAGAGACAACAATAATGTATTTCTTCCGATTTGGGTTTCCACCTTAAATCTTGGTGTTTATGTGTCCTATTCATCTGTTTTATTTTATTTTGTCATTCATCATTAAAAGACATCCGATGAATGAAGAAATCCATAATAAGATCTCTCGATGCACCATCAAGAATATACAACAACCGTATCTCTATAAAGTAGACTTTTCAAGATTTTTTCAAAGGAAAGAAAAGTTGTAATCGATTGATAGCTCAAAATGACCTGATTCAAATTTCAAGATTTTTCAATGAAAGAAAAGACCTCCAAGGAAGAAGCTGAGGGATGTGTACTTGGCCCTTTCAAGACACATGCAGATCATGAAGCATGGCTGTTGATCGAGGTGCATCCTTTCATATGACTCCCCATAGAGTGGTTCTATGAATATGAAAAGTGGATGGAGGTTATGTTTCTGGGTAATGATTCAATAAAACCATAATCATAGGAAAAAGGAAGGGTCAAGTTGAATTAGATGGAAGGATTAGAACATCAGCCTCGTGTTCTACACATCCCAATATTGGCCATGAATTTGATTTCTATAAGAAAATGGAAGATACTGGGGTAAAACAATTTTTGAAAAGGAACTTGCAGGATGGCTCGAGAGCAATGGTGTTGATGAGGGGAGTTCGGCTTGGAACTCTGTATAAGCTGCTAGGAAGCACCATTAATGATGGGTGTAGTCTAATATTCCCGATATTGAAGCTGAAGAAGAAAGAACTCCAGCTCTTTGGAGAAAGGTTATACATATTCATTAACAAAAATTGTGAGCATTGAGAAGTTCTCTTGGTGTAGAGGATCCATGGGCATTGTTGACTATGTAAACCCTATAACCCCCTCAGTAAAGAAAACAACAAGTGGGAGAATGTTGGGTATGTTATATTCTTTTCACGAGTAGTCATGTCGAGGCCGGGCGCCAAGCCAGGAATCATAGGGCTTCACGGGAGGAGCCTCACATGGGGTTCGGGGAAATTAATTTTTTTTTTTTGTATTTTGATTTATAAATACTTCTTTTTTCAATGGATTAGGGGTTTGGACCAACATTCGCTAATCTGGGTTAAGGAATTAGGTTGTTGACTAATCCGTGTCATTGGGTTAGGGTTTGGATGTCAAGCAATTCTATATGTATATTGTATTGTAAACAATGTAAAACAAATGTATGAATATAATATATGTTGGTTTTCCGGATTTGGGTTTCCAAAGGAAAAATCTCTGTGTAATGTTTGTATATTTTCTGTTCTTTTTTTG
>SNQJ01S0094906.1:0-10006 GCA_010110895.2 Picea sitchensis
TGAACAAGCAAGAGCACATCTTAAACATCATCCCATCGTGGGGGAAAGCTAGTGCGTGCTAGCTTTCCCTCTTGCACAAGTAGGAGCAAATTTCGAAAAACATCATCCCACCTTGGGGGAAAGCTAGTGCATGCTATCTTTCCTTCTTTTACAAGTAGGGGAGCATCTTGAACAACATCATCCTTCCCAGGGGGAAAGCTAACACACCCTAGCTATCCCTCTTGCACAAGCAAGAGCGCATCACAAACAATATCATCCCACCATGGCGGAAAGTTAGTGCATTATAGTTATCCCTCTTGCGCAAGTAGGATCGCATCTCGAACAACATCATCCCACCATTAGGAATGTTAGCTATCCCTCTTACACAAGCAAGATTCCATCTTGAACAACATCATCCCACCAGTGGGGAAAGATACCTCGTGCTAGATTTCTTTCTTGCACAAGCATGAGCTCATCTCGGACAACATCATCCCACCTTGGGGGAAGATAGTGCATGCTAGCTTTCCCTCTTGCACAAGCACAAGCTCATCTTGGACAACATCATCCCACTCTAGGGGAATTATATCTTGTGCTAGCTTTCACCAATGGGAACACATGAGCTCATCTCAGACAACATCATCCCACCGTTGGGGAAAGCTAGCTCATGCTAGCTTTCCCTCTTGCACAAGAACAAGTACATATTGAACAACATGATTCCATCGTAGGAAAAAGAGAACGCAAGCTAGATTTCCCTCTTTCATAAGCACAAGCACAAACACATCTTGAACAACATCACTGCAACCTAGGGGAAATCTAGCATGTGTTAGTTTTCCCTCTTGCACAAGCACTAGCGCATCTCGAAAATCATCTCACCATGTGGGTAAGCTAGTGTGTGCTAGATTTCTCTCTTGCATAAACACAACTCAAACAACATCATTGCATCGTAAGGAAAGATAGCGCGTGTTAGCTTTCCCTCTTGCATCAGCACAAGTGCATCTCGAACAACATCATTCCACCATGGTGGAAGGCTAGCACATGCTAGCTTTCTCTCTTGCACAAGCACAAGACCATCTCAAACAACATCATTCTAGTGTTGTGCATATCGAACATCATCCTACCATGGGGGAAAGCTAGCATGTGCTAGCTTTCCCTCTTACACAAGCATATACACATATCGAACAATATCATTCCACTGTGGGGGAAAGCTAGCATGTGCTATCTTTCTCTCTTGAACAAGCACAAGCACATCTCGAACAACGTCATTCCTCCATGGGATAAAACCAGTGCATGCAAACTTTCAGTCTTGCAGAAGCACAAGAACATCTTGAATAACATCATTCCATTGTGGGGAAAAGCTAGTGTGTGCTATCTTTCCCACTTTCACAAACACAAGCACATCTTGAACAACATCATTCCAACATGGAGGAAAGATTGAACACACTAAACTTCTCTCTTTCACAAGCACAAGAACATCTCAAACAACATCATTCCATCGTTAAGGAAAGCTAGCGCATGTTAGCTTTCCCTCTTGCATAAGCACAAGTTCATCTCGAACAACATCATTCCACCATGGTGTAAAGCTAGAGCCTACTATCTTTCTTTCTTACACAAGCATTAGCGCATCTCAAACGACATCATTCCAGTGTTGTGCATCTCGAACATCATCCTACCATGGGGAAAAGCTGGCGCATGCTAGCTTTCCCTCTTACACAAGCATATACACATCTCGAACAAGATCATTCCACTATGGGGGAAGGCTAGCGTGTGCAATATTTTGCTCTTGCACAAGCACAAGAACATCTCAAACAACATCATTCCTCCATGGGGTAAAACCAGTGCATGCTAACTTTCAGTCTTGCAGAAGCACAAGCACATCTTGAATAATATCATTCCATTGTGGGGAAAATCTAGCATGTGCTAGCTTTCCCTCTTTCACAAACACAAGCACATCTCGAACAACATCATTCTAGCATGGAGTGGAGGAAAGCTTGCACGTACTAAAAATTCCTCTCACACAAGCACAAAGCACATCTTTCGAGATAACATCCCATTCCACCATTAAGGAAAGCGCTGGCGCGTGTTAGCTTTCCCTAATGCTACATAATCACAAGTGCATCTCGAAAAACATCACTCCACCACCATGGGGGAAAGCTGGTGTGTGCTGGCTTTCCCTCTTCCTGGCTTTACAAGTGCATCTCAAAATAACATCATTCGATTGTTTGTGCGTCGAACATCATCTTACCATGGGAAAGATGGCGGCGTGCTAGCTTTCCTCTTACACGAGCATATACACATCCCGAACAATATCATTCCACTATGGGGAAAGCTAGTGTGTGCTAGCTTTCTCTCTTACTCTAACACAAGTGCATCTCGAACAACATCATTCCTCCGTGGGTTAAAACTGAGTGCGTACTAACTTTCGGTCTTGCAAAGCACAAACACATCTTGAATAACATCATTTCATTTGTGGGGAAGAAAGCTGGCGTGTGCTAGATTTCTCTCTCTTAGCAAACACAAGCACATCTCAAAAAAACATCATCCCTAGCATGGAGGAAGCTTGCAAATGATAAACTCCCCTCTTGAACAAGCACAAGCACAAAAGCGCCAAAGGAAGAGAAGCTAGTGCGTGCTAGCTTTTCCCTCTTACATAAGCACAAAGGTTCATCATTTCGAACAACATCATTCTACCATGGGAAAATCTAGCGCACATGCTATATTTCCCTCTTACACAACACAAAGCATCTCAAACAACATCATTCCAGTTTGGGGAGCTTAGCTTTCCCTCTTACACAAACACAAAGGCATCTCGAACATCCATCCTACCATGGGGGAAAGCTTGCATGTCTCTTACACAATCATATACACATCTCAAACAAGATCGTTCCACCCTAGGGGAAAGCTAGCGATGTGCTAACTTTCTCTTTTTCACAAACACAAAGCATCTCGAACAACATGATTCCTCCGTGGGGGTAGAAACTAGTGCATGTGTTGCTTTTCAGTCTTGCAGAAGCACAAGCCATCTTGAATAACATCATTCATTGTGGGGAAAAGCTACCTGTGCTGGCTTTCCCTCTTTCACAAACACAAGCACATCTCCAACAACATCATTCTAGCATGGAGGAATGCTTTTGCACATACTAAACTTCCTCTTGCACAAAACAATCCGTCTCAAACAATTTCAGTCCAACTTTGTTAAGAAGCTGGCGTGTGTTGGTTTTCCTCTTGCATAACCGCGAGATTATGTCGGTTAGCATCATTCCATAATGGAAGGCTATGCGTGCTATCTTTCCCCTCTTAATACAAGCTTTGGCGCGTGAACAACATCATTCGGTGTTGGGAAGTCCCAGCACCTGCTATTTTTCCCTTGCACTAAGCTACAAAGCGCATCGAACATCATCCTTTCATGGGGGTGCTAGATTTCCCTCTTACCCTGAAATATATCGCATCTTCGAACAAGATCGATTATTCCATCGTGGGGGAAATATAGCGTGTACTAGCTTTCTCTATTGCTCAAACACAAGCGCATCTCAAACAACATCGTTCCTTCATGGGGTAAAACTATTGCATGATAACTTTTAGTCTTGCGGAGGCACAAGCACATCTTGAATAACATCATTCCATTTGTGGGAAAAGCTAGCATGTGTTAGCTTTCCTCTTTCTAAACACAAGAACATTTCAAACAACATCATTCTAGCATGGGTAAAGCTTGAACATGTGATACTTCCTCTGCACAAACACAAACACATCTCAAACAGCTTATCATTCCTTTGTTAAAATCTGAGTGTGTGTTAGCTTTTCCCTCTTGCATAACACAAGTGCATCTCGAGATAATATCATTCCATTGTGGGGGAAAATCTACCACGTGCTAGCTTTCCCTTTTTCACAAGCAGGAAGCACATCTCCAACAACATCATTATACCATGGAGGCGGCTTGCACGTGCTAAACTTCCCTCTTGACCAAGCACAATCAAATCTCAAACAACATCATTCCACCATTAATTAAAACTGGCGTGTGTTGGTTTTCCCTCTTGCATAAGTACAAGTGCATACCGAACAACATCATTCCACAATGGGGGAAAGTTAGCACCTGCTATCTTTCCCTCTTACATAACACAAACATTTTGAACAACATCATTCCATTTGTTGGGGAAAGCTAAAGCGCGTACTTTAAGCTTTTCCCTCTTACCTAAAAGCACAAAGGCGCATCTCGAACATCATCCCTACCATGGGGAAATCTAGCATGTGCAAGATTTCCATCTTACACAAGCATATACACATCTCGAACAAGATCGTTCCAGTGTGGGGAAGGCTAGCGATGTGCTATCTTTCTCTCTTACACAAGTGCATCTCGAACAACATCATTTCCTCGTGAAATTAAAATAGTGCATGCTAACTTTTGGGTCTGAAGCCCAAGCACATCTTAGATAACACCATTACATTTGTGGGGAAAAGCTAGCACATACTAGCTTTACCTCTTACATAAATACAAGCACATCTCGAACAACATCATTCTAGCATGGAGGAAAGCTTGCACGTACTTTACAAATTTCCCTTTCCACAAGCACAAGCACATCTCAAACAACATCCATTTCCACCATTAAGGAAAGCGCTAAAGCATGCCAGAAAGCTTTCCCTCTTATAAGCAAAAGTTCATCTCGAGCAATCATTCTACCATGGGGAAATCTAGCACGTACTAGCTTTCCCCATACCTAAGCACAAGTGCATCTCGAACAACATCATTTTGGTTTTGGAAAGCTGGCGCGTACTAGCTTTCCCTCTGCAAGCACAAGCACATCTCGAACATCATCCTACCATGGAAAGCTATGTCTCTTAAGCAAGCATATACGCATCTCCGAATAAGATCGTTCACTGCTTGAATCTAGCATGTGCTGGCTTTTCTCTCTGCCTGCTTTAAAGCACATCTCGAACAACATCATTCCTCAGGTGGGGTAAAACTAGTGCTTGCTGCACAAGCACAAGCGCATCTCGAACAACATCATTCCTCCATGGGGTAAAACTAGTGCTTGCTAACTTTCAGTCTTGTAGAAGCACAAGCACATCTTGAATAACATCATTTCATTGTGGGGAAAAGCTACCCTGTGCTAGCTTTCCCTCTTTGACAAACACAAGCACATATCCAACAACATCATTCTATCATGGAGGAATGCTTGCACATGCTAAACTTCCCTCTTGCACAAGAACAATAAAATCTCAAACAACATCAGTCCACCGTTAAGGAAAGCTAGCGTGTTTTAGTTTTCCCTCTTGCATAAGAACAAGTGCATATCGAACAACATCATTCCACAATGGGGGAAAGCTAGCACATGCTATCTTTCCCTCTTACACAAGCACAAGCGCGTTTTGAACAACATCATTCCAGTGTTGGGGAAATCTAGCGCATGCTAGCTTTCCCTCTTGCACAAGCACAAGTGCATCTTGAACATCATCCTACCATGGGGGAAATCTAGCACGTGCTAGCTTTCTGTCTTACACAACTATATACACATCTCGAACAAGATCATTCCACTGTGGGGGAAAGCTAGTGTGTGCTAGCTTTCTCTATTGCACAAATACAAGCGCATCTCGAACAACATCATTCCTTCATGGGGTAAAACTAGTGCATGCTAAATTTCAGCCTTGTAGAGGAACAAACACATCTTGAATAACATCATTCCATTGTGGGGAAAAGATAGCGTGTGTTAGCTTTCCCTCTTTAACAAACACAAGCACATCTCAAACAACATCATTCTAGCATGGAGTAAAGCTTGAACATGCGATACTTCCCTCTTGCACAAGCACAAACACATCTCAAACAACATCATTCCACCATTAAGGAAAGCTAGTGCGTGTTAGCTTTCCCTCTTGCATAAGCACAAGTGCATCTCAAACAAGATCATTCCACTGTGGGGGAAAGCTAGCATGTGCTATCTTTCTCTCTTGCACAAGCACAAGTGCATCTTGAACAACATCATTCCTCTGTGGGGTAAAACTAGCGCATGCTAACTTTCAATCTTGCAAAAGCGCAAGCACGTATTGAATAACATCATTCCATTGTGGGTAAAATCTAGCATGTGTTAGCTTCCCTCTTTCACAAACACAAGCACATCTCAAACAACATCATTCTAGCATGGAGGAAAGCTTGCACATGCTAAAATTCCCTTTTGCACAAGCACAAACACATCTCAAACAACATCATTTCACCATTAAGGATATCTAGCACGTGTTATCTTTCCCTCTTGCATAAGCACAAGTTCATCTCGAACAACATCATTCTACCATGGGCGAAATCTAGCGTGTGCTAGCTTTCCCTCTTACACAAGCACAAGCGCATCTCGAACAGCATGATTCCAGTGTTGGTGAAAGCTAGCGCATGCTAGCTTTCCCTCTTGCACAAGCACAAGCATATCTCGAACATCATCCTACGATGGGGGAAAGCTAGCACGTGCTAGCTTTCCCTCTTACACAATCATATACACATCTCGAACAAGACCATTCCACTGTGGGGGAAATCTAGCATGTGCTAGCTTTCTCTCCTACACAAGCACAAGCGCGTCTTGAACAACATCATTCCTCCGTGGGTTAAAGCTAGTGCATGCTAACTTTCAGTCTTCCAGAGGCACAAGCACATCTTGAATAACATCATTCCATTATGGGGAAAAGCTAGCGTGTATTAGCTTTCCCTCTTTCACAAACACAAGCACATCTCGAACAACATCAGTCTAGCATGGAGTAAAGCTTTAACATGTGATACTTCCCTCTTGCACAAGCACAAGCACATCTCAAACAACATCATTCCACCATTAAGAAAAGCTAGCGTGTGTTATCTTTCCCTCTTGCATAAGCACAAGTGCATCTCGAATAACATCATTCCATTGTGGGGAAAATCTACCTTGTGCTAGTTTTCCCTCTTTCACAAACACAACCACGTCTCCAACAACATCATTCTAGCATGGAGGAATGCTTGCACATGCTAAACTTCCCTCTTGCACAAGCACAATCAAATCTCAAACAACATCAGTCCACCATTAAGGAGAGCTAGCACATGTTAGTTTTCCCTCTTGCATAAGCACAAGTGCATAACGAACAACAAGTGCATATCTACTACTACTTAACACATGATAAACAAGTAACACCATCCTCATCTCACCAAGCGTTGGATGTTCACTAGGATTCCAATCTCCATGCCGCGGTTACGAGGCCCAGAGCCTCTGGTGATGATTTCTATGGTGATATTTTTAGAGGTTTTGATGGAGTTTCTAGTAGTGTTTGTGAAGAATCAACAAACAAAAGTTCAATCTCAAGGCCTTCAAGATCAATATCATCAAAGTCATCATCATCTTCATAGCCAATCTCCAAGAAATCGATCCCTCATCGGCCTCTATTGTCTTGGATGTCAGAGGACCAGTCTTTGTTTTCATTCACTTCAAAGCTCAAGTTCCTGCTCTCCTATTAGATGCATGTGTTTTGTTGTAAAATTATTATACTCTTTATTTCTGAACTATGCTTCTAAATTTTTATTAATGATGCAATAATGTACAAAGCATATTGCAAAAAACAATGTGTGGGGGTTAGGTTTCCAAGACGAGGAAAAATCAAGGGTACAATGAAATCCCCTTCTGAATTAGATCCTCAACTGTCTGCATCGTATGAAATCAACCTACTGCTGTTAAACAGTTCTATGCACAGGGTCCAAAGTTTAAGGCCTAGAGCAAACTGGAACCATAAATAACCATTAACTATTTTTGCCTTATATTGACCATTAATTTCTTCTAGATTGTCTGTTCATTCATGACTTTGTAAATAAGAAGATCTAATCCCTTCTTTCATCCATATGGTGGAGCCTTAAATCGTGTTTTTGGCTAATAAATCGATTGGATTTTTCAGCGACCCACACAAAATTTGTTTTAGAAAGATAATTTGGGTGTCTTAAACTACATTATCAAAAGAAATTTGGGCCAAATTCCTTTCCTCTTAATTTTTAAAAATAGTATTTTGATGTTCAAGTTTAAGCCTTTTGGCTTATTCGTATTATGATAGTGTAGTGATAGGCCTTGATTAGAGAAGGTTTATGCACTCCTTGCTACTGTTTATCAGGATGTACTCAACAATTTTAAGGATAGTTTTTATGTATTTCTGGATATTAATATAATATCTCTTTCAAACAATTACTTTGATATACAATCAAAGGATGAATTTGTTTTATAAAAATATGAGACATTGTTTTCTTTATCTCAATGAATAAAATAAAATTCTATACTAATAAAACAGGGTGTACCTATTATTGATTATATTAGGCATAGTTAATATTTGTCTTTTTGGGAATTATGACTTGCATTATATTTTGATATGTGGTATTCATCTGAAATGTCCAGTTCATCTTCAACTTTAAAGCAATAGTTGTTAAGGGTGTGCTTCTTATACCTAATAGGATTATTTTTCTTATTTGAAAAAAACCACTGTTGAAAAAAAAGGAACGATATACGTAGTTTCACACATTGGTGATCATATATGTTTGTAATAAAAATGTGCATCAACACAGTTGTTCATGTTGAAAGAACTCTTAGATATGGTTTATTATATAAGTAATTCGACCTGTTTTTACTGAGATTAGGTTCATAAGCAACTATGAGAATCCATCCAATGTGATTATCAGTGTTCATCAGACAATCTTGTTCGGACAAAAGTTATGTTTTTCCCATATTTAGTTTTAGTCTATAAGTAATGATAACTTGCCATCTATATATGCATGAAGCATAGATCAAATAATTTTGTCTTCCGTGGAAAAATGCAATAGAAAATGTTTCGAATAGCTATAATGATTGTATCATTGTACATACTAATTACTCTCTCTCCAAAGCAGGACAGGTCTCTCATCTTTGGCCTCCCTTGTAGACAGGGAGTGGGTTATCCATCTCGAGATTCAAATGATGTTTCTATTATATCCAGCACTTGCTGCTCCCCTTCCCAAACTAACTTTACAGAGCCACCCGGTGCAGCTTATTCCCATTTCAACAAACCTCAGCCATTCAACAATGGGACAGGCAGGCTGAAAATGGATGATGTTTTTGGTGGCTTCCCTCAGCAAAGGCATTTCAGCTTCTTGCAATCTTCCCAGAAAACAGAAGAGCCTGTCAGTGAAGTTAAGATTGGAACAACACTCAAAAACCTGGATACATCAGGTATATATGAGAAAAAATACCCTGTTCTTTTAAACACCATGAGAAAAAGCTCGACAAAATGTGGGTATGATGTTGGAGAGCATTGCAATTCATTTAGCACCTAGGGAGAATATGAACCTTATGACTCAACATCTACCCTCTCCCACTCCTTCGCAGTCCCCCTCTGCACTACAGAAAATGAAAAATTGGAAAGATTGGATGCCAGAACTTAACAATTCTTATGTCAATCAGAAAATAGGCTTGTATTTTAATTCTTCTCAGGAGTCCTCGTATGTTTCTCCAACCACATAAGGTGGTAATGGGACCCAAGAAAAACCTCAAAGATCAAGATTGGAAACTTTGGGAGAAATCTTACTAGATGATGGAGAAGGCTCTGATGTTCTTGAATCATATGTAATTGAAATTGTCTCTAAAAGAAAAGAGATTTTTACTTTCCATGATGAAAATGATAATTATGCAAATGATAATCTGATGCCAGATGCTTCAAACATAGCAATGAAAGAGGCCATGGCCTGGGCAAAAGAGAAGTTTCAGTCTGGAAGGTGGGAAGAAGGGCAGGAAGAAGTGATTGAATGTAGTCAAGGACCTAAGGACAAAGATTCTCAAGTGCTGGTGCATAAAATTACTGAAGCTGATGGGAATACATAAAGTATAATACAAGGTGGCAATGGTGCTATTAGAAATAGAGAGAGAAGAATGCAAAACCCATCTCCTAAAGGTGTAACTCAAGGGACTTTTGAAAGTTCTGAAAATCTTGGAAGAGGATTGATAAATCAGTTCAGAGTCCAAAGGAATGTCAACTACACAAAGCAAAGGTCCAATAATTTAAGCAGCCATAGACAGACATT
>SNQJ01S0094906.1:33000-44006 GCA_010110895.2 Picea sitchensis
CTAATACCATCATTCAACCCCTTGGGGGCCTAGAACCATCATCCATATCCAAGATAGCATATATACCAAACCACACCATAATGAGATAGTATGCTCCACAACCATCCATGAGTGCAAGAAATGGGTGATCAACATGGCAAGCATGTGTGAGAAGACCACCAAGCAACAAGCACAATCATCTAGCCAAGGAGAAGTGATACCTTCCCAAACCAAAGATCTCATCAAATGATCCAATGCCATGAAGAAAAGGGGCTCCATGATCCTATTTCTTCCTGCAAATCCATTTTCCATTAGATATTAACCTATGTTGCACCATGTAAAGAGAAGAACTACATGACCTGTATGTTCTAAAGAAAGAAGTGTTTGAATTGGGTTCAGTTCAAGATGTTGAACATAAACTTCTTACCTTCAAGATTTCTCTGAATCGTAGTAATAATACAGTGAAGATACCTGAAGCATACTGAACCAAACAACAAAAGATTTATCATATACTGAAATATTTAGAAACGGAAATAGATATATATCGGTTGCATAGCTAACCATGTATTGAATGACATAAAAAACAATATGTGTTATCCCTAGCATATCACAAGATGATAAGTACCTTATGAAGCTCGAGACTACTCACCTAAAAAATCGTAGAAGATGAAGAAACACATGCCCTGAGCAATGCATATGAAAGGTAGGTTTTGACTGAGTCAATAAAATGAAAATTGATAGTGAAAGAGGCACTAACACCTTCTAACAATCCCTGCAAAAAAATTATTCTTTCGTTACAATAAATTCACTCTTCATAACTAGGCAAGCACGAGGCATCCAGGTGGCAGGGACTAACTTGAAGTAGCTCAAGTGAAAGGAGCTTCATTTTTGTAACAAACTCATCGGTCTCTTCCTTCAAAGACATCTGTAAAATGTCATTTACGTGTATCATTATTTTTTTCTTGTAAGATAATGTGTTATTTAAAAAACATTATACACACACACACACACAACGTTTCCCTCGACATTTCCATTTTTGGAGGGTCATGTTCCCCGACGTCCCTGTTTCGGAAACTTCCAGACGTTTCCCTATTTCATTCAACTTAGGAATTAGGTTTTGACCATGCCAAAACTCCATGAAATAATAAAATATACACCTCCAAAAATAACAAGAAGTGTCTCCATAAGTTCGCCCTCCATAAATATGCCTGAATATAGTAAGTTGACCAAGTAAATGTGTAAAAGCCACATTTGTGGCCCTCCAAGTATGCCACATGCCTCCCAATAAAAAAGCCTCCATAAGTACTTCTAACTAACCCCTTTAAGTGTGAAAAGAAATCCAATGAAGCAGGGCACCCAAGTTATTCACCTTAATTTGGGAATTAGATTGATTCAACCGTTGATTAGTTAAAATTCAAATCAGCCTCAACATGTGTGCGCAGATGTTAATGCTCAAATATAGCCATAGTCCCCATACATTTAGTCACAAACAAATTAAATCACCATGAACATGTGTACCAATGAGGGGTGCACTCTAATATATTGTTGTACCATGTAAATAAATGATGTTCTCCGTAGAAAAACCCCACCACGATAACAACAAAACATAAAGTCCAACCTAAGATGCACCACCACCAACATGATTCCACCGTGGGGGAAAGCTAGTGCATGTTGGATTTCCCTCTTGCACAAGCACTAGCGCATCTCACAAATCATCCCACCATGGGGGTGAGCTAGCGAGTAATAGTTTTCCCTCTTCAACAAGCACAAGCTCATCTCAAACAACATCATTCAATGTGGGGGAAAGCTAGCATGTGCTAGCTTTCCCTAGCACAATCACATCTCAAATAACATCATTCCAACATGGGGAAAGCTAGCGCATGCTAGCTTTCCATCTTGCATAAGCACAATTTCATCTCGAACAACATCATTCCACTATGGGGATAAGCTAGTGCGTGCTATCTTTCCCTCTTGCACAAGTAGAAACGCATCTTGAATAACATAATTTTAGCATGGAGGAAAGCTTGCACATGCTAGTCTTCCCTCTTGCACAAGTATAAGCTCATGTTGAACAACATCATTTCACCGTCAAGGAAATCTAGCGTGTGCTAGCTTTCCCTCTTGAACATGCACAAGTGCATCTTGAAACAACATCATTCCACCATGGGGGAAAGCTAGTTTATGTTGGATTTCCCTCTTGCAAAAGTAGAAACACATCTTGGACATCATCATTCCACCGTGGGGGAAAGCTAGCAGCTGTTAGCTTACCCTCTTGCACACGCACTAGCGCATCTCAAAAATCATCCGACCATCTGGGTAAGCTAGCGCGTGCTAGTTTTCCCTCTTGCACAAGCACAAACTCATCTCAAACAACATCATTAAATGTGCTAGCTTTCCCCCTAGAACAATTACATCTCAAATAACATCATTCCATCATGGGGGACAGCTAGCGTGTGCTATCTTTCCATCTTGGAGAAGCACAAGTGCATCTCGAACAACATCACTCCACCATGGGGGAAAGCTAGTGCATGCTATCTTTCTCTCTTGCACAAGCACAAGCACATGTTGAACAATTATTTTAGCATGGAGGAAAGCTTTCACATGCTAGTCTTCCCTCTTGCACAAGCATAAGCTCATCTTGAACAACATTATTCCACTGTCAAGGAAATCTAGCGTGTGCTAGATTTCCTCTTGAACAAGCACAAGTGCATCTTGAAACAACATCATTCCACCGTGGGGGAAATCTAGTTTAGCTTTGGATTTCCCTCTTTCAAAAGCACAAGCACATCTCGAACATCATCATTCCACTTTCCCTCTTGCACAAGAACTAGCGTATCTCGAAAATCATCCAACCATGAGTGTAAGCTAGCGCATGCTAGTTTTCACTCCTCCACAAGAACAAGATCGTCTCAAACAACCTCATTCAATGTGGGGGAAATCTAGCATGGGCTAACTTTCCCCCTAGCACAAGCATAAGCTCGTCTCAAACATTATCATTCAGTGCAACAGATTTCCCCCTATCACAATTACATCTCGAATAACATCATTCCAACATGGGGGACAGTTAGCACATGCTAGCTTTCCATCTTGCAGAAGCACTAGTGCATCTCGAACAACATCATTCCACCATGGTGGAAAGCTAGAGCGTGCTAGCTTTCTCTCTTTCTCAAGCACAAGTGCATGTCGAAAAATTCTTTTAGCATGGAGGAAAGCTTGCACATGCTAGTCTTCCATCTTGCACAAGCATAAGCTCATCTTGAATAACATCATTCCATCATCAAGGAAATCTAGCGTGTGCTAGCTTTCCTCTTGAACAAGCACAAGTGCATCTTGAAAAAACATCATTCCACCGTGGGGGAAAGCTAGTTTAGCTTTGGATTTCCCTCTTGCAAAAGCACAAGCACATCTCGAAAAACATCATTCCACTGTGGGAGAAAGCTAGCGCATGCTAGCTTTCCCTCTTGCACAAGCACTAGCATATCTCGAAAATCATCCAACCATGAGGGTAATCTAGCGCATGCTAGTTTTCACTGTTGCACAAGCACAAGCTCATCTCAAACAACATCATTCAATGTGGGGGAAATCTAGCATGTGTTAGCTTTCCCCCTAGCACAAGCACAAGCTTATCTCAAACATCATCATTCAATGTGCTAGCTTTCCCCCTATCAAAATTACATCTCGAATAACATCATTCCAACATGGGGGACAGCTAGCGCATGCTAGCTTTCCATCTTGCAGAAGCACATGTGCATCTCGAAAAACATCATTCCACCATGGGGGAAAGCTAGCATGTGCTAGCTTTCTCTCTTGCACAATTACAAGCGCATGTTGAACAATTCTTTTAGCATGGAGGAAAGCTTGCACATGCTAGTATTCCCTCTTGCGCAAGCATAAGCTCATCTTGAACAACATCATTCCACTGTCAAGCAAATCTAGCGTTTGCTAGCTTTCCTCTTGAACAAGCACAAGAGCATCTTGAAACAACATCATTCCACCATGGAGGAAAGGTAGTTTAGCTTTGGATTTCCCTCTTGCAAAAGCACGAGCACATCTCGAACAACATCATTCCACCGTGGGGGAAAGCTAGCGCATGTTAGCTTTCCCTCTTGCACAAGCACAAGCATATATCGAAAATCATCCAACCATGACGGTAAGCTAGCGCATGCTAGTTTTCACTCTTGCACAAGCACAAGCTCATCTCAAACAACATCATTCAATGTGGGGGAAATATAGCATGTGCTAGCTTTCCCCCTAGCACAAGCAAAAGCTCATGTCAAACATCATCATTCAATGTGCTAGATTTCCCCCTATCACAATTACATCTCGAATAACATAATTCCAACATGGGGGATAGCTAGCGCGTGCTAGCTTTCCATTTTGCAGAAGCACAAGTGCATCTCGAACAACATCATTCCACCATGGGGGAAAGCTAAGCGTGCTAGCTTTGTATCTTGCACAAGCACAAGCGCGTGTCGAACAATTCTTTTAGCATGGAGGAAAGCTTGAACATGCTAGTCTTCCCTCTTGCACAAGCATAAGCTCATCTTGAACAACATCATTCCACCATCAAGGAAATCTAGCGTGTGCTAGCTTTCCTCTTGAACAAGCACAAGTGCATCTTGAAACAACATCATTCCACTGTGGGGGAAAGATAGTTTAGCTTTGGATTTCCCTCTTGAAAAAGCACAAGCACATCTCGAACAACATCATTCCACCATGGGGGAAAGCTAGCGCATGCTACCTTTCCCTCTTGCATAAGCACTAGCATATCTCAAAAATCATCCGACCATGAGGGTAAGCTAGCGCATGCTAGTTTTCACTCTTGTACAAGCACAAGCTCATCTGAAACAACATCATTCAATGTGGGGGAAATCTAGCATGTGCTAGATTCCCCCCTAGCACGATCACATCTCGAATAACATCATTCCAACATCGGAGAAAGCTAGTGCGTGCTAGCTTTCAATATTACAGAAGCACAAGTGCATCTCGAACAACATCATTCCACCATAGGGGAAAGCCTGCGCGTGATAGCTTTTCCTCTTGCACAAGCGCAAGCACATCTTGAACAACATCATTTTATCATGGAGGAAAGCTTGCACATGCTAGTCTTACCTCTTGCACAAGCATAAGCTCATCTTGAACAACATCATTCCATCGTCAAGGAAATCTAGCATGTGCTAGTTTTCCCTCTTGAACAAGCACAAGTGCATCTTGAAACAACATAATTCCACCGTGGGAGAAAGCTAGTTTATGTTGGATTTCCCTCTTGTAGAAGCACAAGCACATCTCGAACAACATCATTCAATGTGTGGGAAAGCTAGCATGTGCTATCTTTCCCCCTAGCACAATCACATCTCGAATAACATCATTCCAACATGGGGGAATGCTAGCGCGTGCTTTCTTTCAATCTTGCAGAAGCACAAGTGCATCTCGAAAATGCTAGCTTTTCCTCTTGCACAAGCACTAGCGCATCTCGAAAATCATCCCACCATGGGGGTAAGCTAGCGCGTGCTAGTTTTCCCTTTTGTAGAAGCACAAGCTCATCTCAAACAACATCATTCAATGTGGGGGAAAGCTAGCATGTGCTAGATTTCCCCCTACCGCAACCACATCTCGAATAACATCATTCCAACATGGGGGAAAGCTAGCATGTGCTAGCTATCCATATTGCATAAGCACAAGTGCATATCGAACAACATCATTCCACCATGGGGGAAAGCTAGTGCGTGCTAGATTTCCCTCTTGCACAAGCACAAGTGCATCTCGAACAACATCAATTTAGCATGGAGGAAATCTTGCACATGCTAGTTTTCCCTCTTGCACAAGAACAAGCTCATCTCAAAGAACATCATTCAATGTCGGGGAAAGCTCGCATGTGCTATCTTTCCCCCTAGCGCAATCACATCTCTAATAAAAACATTCCACCATGGGGGAAACCTAGCGCGTGCTAGATTTCCCTCTTGCACAAGCAGAAGCACATCTCGAACAACATCATTTTAGCATGGAGGAGAGCTTGCACATGTTAGTCTTCCCTCTTGAACAAGCATAAGCTCACCTTGAACAACATCATTCATTCGTCAAGGAAATCTGGTGTGTGCTAGCTTTCCCCCATCACAATCACATCTCAAATAACATCACTCCAACATGGGGAAAAATAGCGCATGCTATCTTTCCATCTTGCACAAGCACAACTGCATCTCCAACAACATCATTCCACCATGGGGATAAGCTAGCGCATGCTATCTTTCCCTCTTGCACAAGCACAAAAACATCTGAAACAACACCATTTTAGCATGGAGGAAAGCTTGCACATGCTATTCTTCCCTCTTGCACAAGCATAAGCTCATGTTGAACAACATCATTCCACCGTCAAGGAAATCTAGCGTGTGCTAGCTTTCCCTCTTGGACAAGCACAAGTGCATATTAAAACAACATCATTCTACCATGGGGGAAAGCTAGTTTATGTTGGATTTCCCTCTTACAAAAGCAGAAACACATCTCGGACAACATCATTCCACCGTGGGGGAAAGATGGCAGATGCTAGCTTTCCCTCTTGCACAAGCACTACCGCATCTCGAAAATCATCTGACAATGTGGCTAAGCTAGCGCGCGCTAGTTTTCCCTCTTGCACAAGCACAAGCTCATCTCAAACAACATCATTCAATGTGCAGGAAAGCTAGCATGTGCTAGCTTATCCCCTAACACAATCACATCTCAAATAACATCATTCCAACACGGGGGAAACCTAGCGCGTGCTAGCTTTCAATCTTGTAGAAGCACAAGTGCATCTCGAAAATGCAAGCTTTTCCTCTTGCACAAGCACTAGCGCATCTCGAAAATCATCCCACCATGGGGGGAAACTAGCGCGTGCTAGTTTTCCCTCTTGCACAAGCACAAGCTCATCTCAAACAACATCATTTAATGTGGGGGAAAGCTAGCATGTGCTAGATTCCCCCCTTGCGCAATAACATCTTGAATAACATCATTCCAACATGGGGGAAAGCTAGCACGTGCTAGCTTTCCATCTTGCAGAAGTAGAAGTGCATCTTGAACAACATCATTCCACCATGGGGGAAAGCTAGCGTGTGCTAGATTTCCCTCTTGCACAAGTAGAAGCGCATCTCGAACAACATCAATTTACCATGGAGGAAAGGTTGCACATGCTAGTTTTTCCTCTTGCACAAGCATAAGCTTATTTTGAACAA
Source organism: Picea sitchensis (assembly GCA_010110895.2). Taxonomy (NCBI): domain Eukaryota; kingdom Viridiplantae; phylum Streptophyta; class Pinopsida; order Pinales; family Pinaceae; genus Picea; species Picea sitchensis. The sequence goes on from SNQJ01S0094906.1 coordinate 40,185, forward strand.
CGTCATTCCACCGTGGAGGAAATCTAGCGTGTGCTAGCTTTCCCTCTTCAACAAGAACAGGTGTATCTTGAAACAACATCATTCCACCATGGGAGAAAGCTAGTTTATGTTGCATTTCCCTCTTGCAGAAGCACAAGCACATCTCAAACAACATGATTCCACTGTGGGGGAAAGGTAGCGCGTGCTAGCTTTCCCTCTTGCACAAGCACTAGCACAACATTTCACCATGGGGGAAAGCTAGCGCATGCTATCTTTCCATCTTGCACAAGAAGAAGCGCATCTTGAACAACATCATTCCAACATGGGGAAAATCTAGCACGTGCTAGCTTTCCCTCTTGTACAAGCAAAAGCGCATCTCGAACAACATCATTTTAGCATGGAGGAAAGCTTGCACATGTTAGTCTTCCTTCTTGCACAAGCATAAGCTCATCTTGAACAACATCATTACTTCGTCAAGGAAATCTAGCATGTGCTAGCTTTCCCTCTTGAACAAGCACAAGTGCATCTTGAACCAACATCATTCCACTGTGGGGGAAAGCTAGTTTAGCTTTGGATTTCCCTCTTGCAAAAGCACAAGCACATATCGAACAACATCATTCCACCGTGGGGGAAAGCATGCTAGCTTTCCCTCTTGCACAAGCACTAGCGGATCTTGAAAATCATCAAACCATGAGGGTAAGCTAGTGCATGCTAGTTTTCACTCTTGCACAAGCACAAGCTCATCTCAAACAACATCATTCAATGTGAAGAAAATCTAGCATGTGCTAGCTTTCCCCCTAGCACAATCACATCTCGAATAACATCATTCCAACATGGGGGAAAGCTAGCACGTGCTAGCTTTCAATATTACAAAAGTACAAGTGCATCTCAAACAACATCATTCCACCATGGGGGAAAGCTAGCACATGATAGCTTTCCCTCTTGCACAAGCGCAAGTGCATCTCGAACAACATCAGTTGATCATGGAGGAAAGCTTGAAAATGCTAGTCTTCCCTCTTGCACAAGCATAAGCTCATCTTGAACAACATCATTCCACCATCAAGGAAATCTAGAGTGTGCTAGCTTTCCCTCTTGAACAAGCACAAGTGCATCTTGAAACAACATCATTCCACAGTGGGAGAAAGCTAGTTTATGTTGGATTTTCCTCTTGCAGAAGCACAAGAACATCTCGAGCAACATGATTCCACTGTGGGCGAAAGCTAGTGCATGTTGGCTTTCCCTTTTGCACAAGCACTAGCGCATCTTGAAAATCATCCCACCATGGGGGTAAGCTAGCGCGTGCTAGTTTTCCCTCTTCAACAAGCACAAGCTCATCTCAAACAACATCATTCAATGTGGGGGAAAGCTAGCATGTGCTAGCTTTCCACCAACACAATCACATTTTGAATAAAATCATTCCAACATGGGGAAAGCTAGCGCATGCTAGCTTTCCATCTTGAATAAGCACAAGTGCATCTCGAACAACATCATTCCACCATGGGGATAAGCTAGCGCGTTCTATCTTTCCCTCTTGCACAAGCATAAGCACATCTTGAACAACATCATTTTAGCATGGAGGAAAGCTTGCACATGCTAGTCTTCCCTCTTGCACAAGCATAAGCTCATGTTGAACAACATCATTCCATCATCAAGGAAATCTAGCGTGTGCTAGCTTTCCGTCTTGAACAGGCACAAGTGAATTTTGAAACAACATCATTCCACCGTGGGGGAAAGCTAGTTTATGTTGGATTTCCATCTTACAAAAGCAGAAACACATCTCGGACAACAACATTCCACCGTGGGGGAAAGCTGGCAGATGCCAGCTTACCCTCTTGCACAAGCACTAACACATCTCGATAATCATCCGACCATTTGGGTAAGCTAGTGCGTGCTAGTTTTACCTCTTGCACAAGCACAAACTCATCTCAAACAACATCATTCAATGTGCTAGCTTTCCCCCTAGCACAATTGCATCTCGAATAACATCATTCCAACATGGGGGACAACTAGCATGTGCTAGCTTTCCATCTTGTAGAAGCACAAGTGCATCTCGAACAACATCGTTCCACCATGGGGGAAAGCTAGCGTGCGCTAGCTTTCTCTCTTGAAACAAGCACAAGCGCATGTCGAACAATTCTTTTAGCATGGAGGAAAGCTTGCACATGCTAGTCTTCCCTCTTGCACAAGCATAAGCTCATCTTGAACAACATCATTCCACCGTCAAGGAAATCTAGAGTGTGCTAGCTTTCCCTCTTGAAACAACATCATTCCACCGTCACGAAAATCTAGCGTGTGCTAGCTTTCCCTCTTGAAACAACATCATTCCACCGTGGGGGAAAGCTAGTTTAGCTTTGGATTTCTCTCTTGCAAAAGCACAAGCACATCTCAAACAACATCACTCCACTGTGGGGGAAATCTAGCATGTTGCACAAGCACTAGTGTATCTCGAAAATCATCTGACCATGAGGGTAAGCTAGCGCATGCTAGTTTTCACTCTTGCACAAGCACAAGCTCATCTCAAACAACATCATTCAATATGGGGGAAATGTAGCATGTGCTAGCTTTCCCCCTAGCACAATCACATCTCGAATAACATCATTCCAACATGGGGGAAATCTAGCTTGTGCTAGCTTCCAATCTTACAGAAGCACAAGTGCATCTCGAACAACATCATTCCACCATGGGGGAAAGCTAGCGCGTGATAGCTTTCCCTCTTGCACAAGCGCAAGCGCATCTCGAAGAACATCACTTTATCATGGATGAAATCTTGCACATGCTAGTCTTCCCTCTTGCACAAGCATAAGCTCATCTTGAACAACATCATTCCACCTTCAAGGAAATCTAGTGTGTGCTAGCCTTCCCTCTTGAACAAGCACAAGTGCATCTTGAAACAACATCATTCCACCGTGGGAGAAAGCTAGTTTATATTGGATTTCCCTCTTGCAAAAGCACAAGCACATCTCAAACAACATCATTCCACCGTGGGCGAAAGCTAGCGCATGTTGGATTTCCCTCTTGCACAGGCACTAGCACATATCGAAAATCATCCCACCATGGGGGTAAGCTAGCGCATCCTAGTTTTCCCTCTTGCACATGCTAGTCTTCCCTCTTGCACAAGCATAAGCTCATCTTAAACAACATCATTCCACCGTCAAGGAAATCTAGCATGTGCTAGCTTTCCTTCTTGAACAAGCTCAAGTGCATCTTGAAACAACATCATTCCACCATGGGGGAAAGCTAGTTTAGCTTTGGATTTCCCTCTTGCAAAAGCACAAGAACATCTCTAAAATGCTAGCTTTTCCTCACAAGCACTAGCGCATCTTGAAAATCATCCCACCATGGGGGTAAGCTAGCACGTGATAGTTTCCCCTCTTGCACAAGAACAAGCTCATCTCAAACAACATCATTCAATGTTTATACATATGGTTTGGGAAATCATATGGTTTATACACATATATGGTTTATACACATCATGCTATATCAAGCGTATATGTGTGTTCAAGGAACATATCTGCATATGGTTTTTTCTACCATTCGATCTAAGATTAAAAAGCGTTTTGAATTTTTTGTTTCCTTCAACCTATGCATTTCAAGTTTTACTTTGTCAGGAAAAACAAAGTTATGCTCATTTAGTTTGTTCATAAGTTACCATGCCTTTGTATTTTTACATGAGAAAGTATTATGTAAATGAGGCCATGACGCCTAACTCCAATGGGATTGGAGGCCAACCAATTCATTATTAGGCCTTGTGATCTATGTATAGTTCTAGCACATGTTATCTATATCGATAATTTTTCTTATATGATACTCCCTCTTTTCTATAAGGATTGTTTTTACAACACT
>SNQJ01S0094908.1:6490-18063 GCA_010110895.2 Picea sitchensis
CTGCAACATTAGAGGTTTCCTCGGAGCAGGTTGTATATTGGGAATGAGGTGCCATTTTGTAGTTTAGACGATGTTCTCTCTCTCTCTCTCTCTCTCTCTCTCTCTATATATATATATATATATATATATATGCATATACATATACATATACATATACATATACATATTTCATGGCATGTTTTTAATGAATCTCATTGTTTCTGCATTTTATGTTGATGAATGTATGAATTTTATGTGTATGAATGTATGCATTTATTTAATTTGATTAATCACATTTTAAAGTGTTAATGAAGTCTATCAAAGTAAGAATAGTTTTCTTTTTCTAAAGCTATTATAAATAATTGTGTTACGCATTAACAAATCTCTTATGGTGGGAAAAATTGTTATGTGTTAAATCCATAAGCAATTAATTGTTCTCATTACCTAAATTTGACAAAAGACTGAAGACCCATCCTAGCTAAGACTCTAGGAACCAATAATAACAATCATGTATGCTAACATAATCACAATAGAAATAAGAGAGTTGAAACGTCAAATTACTCTATCCAAAATGAAGCATGGTTCATTATAATGAAAATCACAACATGTTGCGAGGGTTTCTTAATAGAAAATCAACACATAAAATATGAGTGCACAATAAAGCCTCACATGAAATCAAAATATACCTCAAATTCTCCATTAAGCTTACCAAAATGTTATATACTGTAGCCCAAGAGGAGAGCTCCCTAATACCCAAATTTTATGTATCAAAAATGAAATTGACTTTATGCGTATTTGTTTAAATTCCATGATTTGATCCTTTTAAGTGACACAGGGTGGCATCGTTGAGAGATTAAGGCCACAGAGGAGGGTAAAACCCTCACGATTGTTTGTACCATATATGGTGAGTTGTCTATGTTGACATACCAAGTATCATTTTGTAATTATTTTAATTCATTGTGGAAAAAAACTAATAGTTCGATGTTTTTTATTTGTGTAGTCTTTGAAGCGACGAGCCACGCCTTGGGAAAAAACCACTAGAGGTGATTCTTCGAGAAAGAGAAGAAATATCAATTTTCAGGATGCTCCTAAGGGTGGTGAGGGTTGCATTGGTCAATCTAGGCTACCATAGGGTTGTTTTTTATGTTAGGGCACTTGTTGTCATTTTGTATATTGGGCACGAGGTGCCTTTTTGTAAAAAATGAACAATTTATACGATGTTCCATATATATATATATATCATGGAATGTTTTTTTGTGAATTTGAGTGTTTTTGCATTTTATGTTGATGAATATATGAATTTCAAAGTGTATTAATTTTATGCATATGAATGTATGAATTTATTTAATTTCATTAATTACTTTTTAATGTGTTAATAAAGTCTATGAAAGTAAGAATAGTTCGTTTTTTTCTAAAGTTATTACAAATACTTGTGTTACACATTAACGCATCTCTTATGGTCGAAAAGACTGCTAAGTGCTAAATTGATAGAAAATTAATGGTTTTCATTACCTAAAATTGATAAAAGACTAAAGACCCATCACAGTTAAGACACCACGAACCAATAATAACAATCGTGTAGGATAACATAATCACAATAGAAATAAGAGAGTTGAAACATCACATTACTCTATCCAAAATGAAGCATGGTTCATTATAATGGAAATCACAACATGTTACGAGGGTTTCTTAATACAAAATCAACACAAAAAATATAAGTGCACAATAAAGCCTCTCATCAAATCAAAATATACCTAAAATTCTCCATTAAGCTTCCCAAAATGTTCTATAATGTATCCCAAGAGAAGAGTGAGTCTCCTCTCTTTTACAATAAAATATTATTGTTTTTTAACTAACCCCATGACAAGTCAAATAAATATTCTAATAATGAATTAGTTAAATCTCTCCTCAATTCATGGTTGACCATGTTACAACATGTGGACATTAGCATCTCCAAATGAATTCTCCCTCATCCAAAAATAGTAGTAGTATGCACAAAATAATTTTCATGAAGGGGACACACCACCAAAAATAGGCATCAATCCAATTCAAATGCCAAGTGCCCACATGGAATGTTCCCTCTGAGATTGTGCATGCATGCAACCACTCCACATTTGTGAATTCCAAGGTAGAAAACTCAATGGATGAATGTGAAATATTTCAAGTGGATGGGGTGTACACAACAAAGTATGTGATCAATTCCTAGCCTTGCATTTCCTTTCCTTTTCTTGCCTAGCCTTGCCTTGCCTTTGCATGCCTTGACTTTGCTGTCCTTGCTTCCCTAGCCTTTCCTTTCCTTGCACTACCTTACCTTTCTTTTTCCTTGCCTTGCACTCCCTTACCTTGCATTTTCTTTCCATGCGTTGCCTTACCATGCCTTTCCTTTCCTTTCCATGCCTTTCCTTGAATTTTCATTTCATGCCATTCCTTGCCTTTCCATGCCATGCCTTTCCTTTCCTTCACTTTCCATGCCATGCCATGCCATATTTTTCCATGCCATGACATGCCTTTCCTTGTCATGCCATGCCCTTCCATGCCTTTCATTTCCATGCCATGGCTTACCATGGCTTGCATTTCCTTTCCTTCTCATGCCATGCCTTGCCTTACCATGCCTATTTATTCCATGCTATGCCATGCCTTGCATTGCCACACCATGCATTGACATGCCATGACATGTCATTTCATGCCTTGCATTTACTTTCCTTTCCATGACATGGCATGCCTTGAATTGTGTTTCCATGCCATGCCTTTCCATGCTATTTCATGCTATGTCATGCCTTGCATTGCCTTTCCTTTCCATGCCATGGCGTGCCTTCCATTTCCTTTCCATTCCCTGCCTTGTGTTTCCATGTCATGCCTTGTCGTGCCTTCACTTTCCATGGAATTCCTTTCCTTGCTATTCCATGCCATGCCATGCCTTGTCATTCCTTGCATTTCCCTGCAATTTCATGTCCTTCCTTTCCATGCCTTACTTTGCCTTGACCTTCCATGACATGCCTTTCCATGCCATGCCATGCCATTCCTTGGTCACCTCTATTAGCACCATGATTTTCATAGCTGGAGTTAGATGTTTGTCCAAAGTTTTCAAAGTCATGACATCATCTTGGGAAAATCAAGACATTCCTAGATGAGTCATAGACTAGGGTGAATATCATGTCAAAAGGTATTATGGTTCATCATCACCTTTCATGAAGTTAGAGAAGGAACAATGATGACACTCTATGTCATTGGTATCGTTGCAAAATTCAAAAGCATACTTGTTGTGCAAGTTCACTGCACAAAGGATTTTTTTTCTTTCATTTGATGTGCACTGCATAGAGGATTTATCCGCGCAGAGGATGTTGTCACGCAAATGATGTTATCGCGTAGAGGATTTTGTCATGCAGAGGATGTTTTCACGCAAAGGATTTTGGTGCGCATAGGATTTTGTCACACAGAGGATGTTTTATCACAAAGGATTTTTCCATGCAAAGAGTTTTTCCACGCATGGGATTTTTCCGTGCAGAGGGTTTTGTCGTTCAGAGGGTTTTCCTACACACATGCTACAGGACGCACTATGTAAATGAATGGTTTAGTGGTCAACTTCAATATCAATTTCTGACCATCTGGAAAGTAATTTTGAAAATCCAATAGAGTTTTTTATCTAGGACAAACCAAATAATAAAAAACTCTCCCATATTTGCAAAACATTTCATATTTTGGTATATTCGAACGAATCTTTACAACCCATTTTTTCAGATTTTGTTTTTGTCATCATCTTTGGGTGCGAATCCCAGGATACTGGAGAGGATTTTTAGAAAATGGAGATATTGTTTTCTCAATAACAGGTTCATATACAAAAACCTATCTTAGTTTTGAAAACTCATTTTTTATTTGAGAGCTATGATGCCATCTTTAACCCCTATTTTCTCAGTTTGCTGCACAATCCGCTGGGCTTTTGTTGTACGTTACTTTTGTGTAGCAGACTTGTTTTGCAAGGGCGACATAGTGTCAAACAATGCTTATGATGACTTATCACAACCATATGGTCTAACTTTTATCATGATCAATTATTATAAAGAATATTTTGGTTACGATTATGATTTGGCAAAGTCAGGTTTTCTATTTTTAGTAAATCCATTGAAGTTATTGTTCTCTTTAAACGAAAACAGATCCATGATTCTAGGAGGTATTATTTAGACCCTAACATCCAAATGTGACATTATTTTTCTATATAATTTGGTAATTTTGATGTAAACATAGGGGGGACTTTCAACCAAAGAGGTTATTGGACTGTGTATCTTTTTCCTGAATATCTTTATGAGTTAAATGAAGAAGTATTGTGCTTTCATGAAGCAGAGATTCATTATGGTGTTGTTTTAAGTATGTCTTTTCTTTGTAATGTTGATCTCCATAATTTTCCATTCTTTCCAGTATTTGGCTGAGAGTAAATTTTTGGAATTCATCCATCTTCGATGCTCCATTTATATGATAAATACTTGTTATGTGTTTAAAGATTGTTGGTTCAAAATTCATCCATCCTTGATGCTCTGCTCATAGTAATCTATCTTTCTATATTTCATCTAAAGTTACATTGAGAACTCATCCTATGCTAGATGCTCTTAGTGTGATGGGTTGTCCCTTTCTCTTTTCTTCTTCCATCCAAAATATTTCCTATTGTTGAAGAATAACACCTACTTTGCCTTTGTTCTCTGAGAGTACACCACCAGTCATTATCCCAATATTTTGATCTTAGAATTTGACTCCATTACCCAATGGTACTTTCTCTCTTTCTTGTCCTACCATCTCTTTAAAAGAAAAAATAAGCCCGTCTCGTTGCAAAATTTGACCTCTGTACATTTATTGATGAATCCTTTGAGTTATTACCATTCATTAGACATCTTAGAGAGCCCTCTCTAGTTGTATAGGTCAGAAAACAATCTAAATTTGGTTGAAACAGTTACCTTGGGGATTTCTTTGATACAACCCAAAGAAATTTCTGAGTGCTAACATTTTTGCGTCGTTGTCGGGGACCAAAATTTGCATTTTCCCTGGGATAAACGACAAATTTCATATATCATTGTTGATGGTCGACAACATTCAAACACGAATAGGTTGTAAATCATCCACATGGAGACTCCATTTTCACTTGTATCCAGATGTCAGAGTATCAATGTTGACTCCACTGTGTGAAGGTTTTAAAGCTTGAAGAAGGTACTAGTGACTCCACTGGATTTGATGAAGAACTTAGATGCTGCTACAATTGTTTCAAGGTATGCATGTTTTGACTTTTCACAGATTCATGGTTTCCCGAATCCTTTACCCAAGGATGAATATTTTTTAATAAATGGTCTGAAATTCAATGGAGATGATCCGAGTTTGAATTTGAAGCATATATCAAATTTTCATTACTTCACTGAGCTTCTTAGAGTCAAACATGAAGATGTTTTCCTTAGACTATTTTATGACTCGTTCCAAGGAAAGTGTAAAGTTTGGGCTGAAGGTTTGTTTGTTAGATCTATTAGATCTATGACATATTTTTGGATTGTCTTATTTGAAACATGGATGGAAAAACTAGAGTTAGTAGCCCTAACAGACTAAAAATATGTTATAGATCTAAATACCTAACACACAAACCTTCAACCCAAACTTTACACTTTCCTTGGAATGAGTCATAAAATAGTCTAAGGAAAACATCATTGTGTTTGACTCCAAGAATCTTAGTGAAGTCACAAAAAATTGATATATGTTTCAAATTGAAACTCAGATCATCTCCACTAAATTTCAGACCATTTCTTAAAAAATATTCATTCTTGGGAAACCATGAATCTGTGAAAAGTTGAAATATGCATACCTTGAAAAAATTGTAGTAGCATCTGAGTTCTTCATCAAATCCAGTGGAGTCACTAATACCTTCTTCAAGCTTTAAAACCTTCGAACAATGGAGTCTCCATTGATACTATGACATATGGATACAACTAAAAATGGAGTCATCAGGTGGATGATTTACAACCTCTTCATGTCTGATTGTTGTCCACCATCAATAATCAGAACTGAACTTTGTCGTTTATCCTAGGGAAAATGCAACTTTCGTTCCCCAGAAACGACGCCAAAATGTTAGCACTCGGAAATTTCCTTGGGTTGTATCAAAGAAAAACCCAAGGTAATTGTTTCAACTAACTTTATATTGTATTCTGACCTATACAACCAGAGAGGGCTCTCTCATATGTTTAATGACTGGTAATAAGTCAAAGGATTCATCAATAAATGCACAAAGGTCAGATTCTGCAACGGGAGAGGTTTGTTTTTGTTTTAAAGAGATGGTAGGACAAGCAAAAGAGAAAGTACCAATGCGTAATGGAGTCAAATTTTGAAATTAAAATATTGGACTAATGAATGGTGGTGTACTCTTAGAGAACAAAGGCAAAGTAGGTGTTATTTTTTAGCAATAGGAAATATTTTGGATGGAAGAATAAAAGAGAAGGGATGACCCATGACACTGAGATAATCTAGCATAGGATGAGTTATCAATGTAACTTTAGATGAAATATAGAAAGATAGATTACTATGAGCAGAGAATCAAGCATGGATGAATTCTGAACCAACAATCTTTAAATACATAACAAGTATTTACTGTATGAATGGAGCATAGAAGATGGATGAATTCCAAACATTTACTCTCAGCCAAATACTGGAAAGAACAAAAAATTATGGAGATGAACATTACAAAGAAAAAGAATTCTTAAAACAACACCGTAATGAATCTCTGCTTCATGAAAGCACGGTACTTTTGCATTTAGCTCATAAAGATATTCAGGAAAAATATACACAGTCCAATAGCCTCTTTGGTTGAAAGTCCCCCCCCATGTTTACATCAAAATGACCAAATTATATAGAAAAATAATTCCACATTTGGCTGTTAGGGTTGAACTACTACCTCCAAGAATCATGGATCCGGTTTCTTGTAAAGAGAACAATGACTTCAACGGATTTACTAAAAATAAAAAACTCGACTTTTCCAAATCATAATAGTAACCGAAATATTCTTTACAATCATTGATCATGATCAAAATTCAACCATATGGTTTTTATAAGTCATCATGATCACTGCTAGACACTTTGTCACCCTTGCACAACAAGTCTTCTACGCAACAGTAACCTACAACAAAAACGCAGCGAATTGTGCAGCAAACTGAGAAAACAAGGGTTAAAGATGACATCATATCTCCCGAATAAAAAATGATAAACCTGAGAGAGGTTTCTGTATATGAACCTGTTATTGAGAAAAAAAACTCTCTTTTTTTTCTAAAAATCCTCTCCACTATCCTGAGATCTCCGCCCAAAGATGATGACAAAAACAAAATCTAAAAAAATGGGCTGTAAATATTCATTTGAATATACCCAAATATGAAAAAAAATTCAAATACGAGAGAGTTTTTTATTATTTGGTTTTTCCTCGAATAAAACCTCTCGGGGATTTTCAAAATTCCTCTCCAGCTCATCAGAAAAGTGATCTTTAAGTTGACCACTAAACCAGTCATTTGCGCAACGCGTCCTGTAGCCTGTGCGCATGAAAATCCTTTGCGCGAAAAAACCCTCTGCGCGGAAAAAATCTCTGCATGAAAAAATCCTTTACGTGACAACGTCCTCTGCGTGACAAAATCCTCTGTGTGAAAAACCCCTCTACATGACAACATCCTCTGCGTGAAAACATCCTTTGCGCGACAACATCCTCTCTGCGGTGAAATCCTTTACACAGTGCACAACAAATGAAAACAACAAAAGCCTTTGCACAACGAACTTGCACAGTGAATATTCTTTTGAAGTTTGCAATGATACCAATGACATGGAGTGTCATGATTGTTCCTTCTCTAAACTCATGAAAGGTGATGATGAACCATAATACCTTTTGACATGATATTCACCCTAACCTATGACTCATCTAGGAATTTCTTCATTTTCCCAAGATCATGTCTTGACTTTGAAAACTTTGGACAAACCTCTAACTCTAGCTATGAAAATCATGTTGCTAACAAAAAGAAAACATTAAGTCATTTTGTGATGGAAAAATATGTCAAATATGAGCCTTTAGAATGTACAATAATGAACCTCATCATCACCCCCTAGTTGAAATCTTACATAGCCTTTTGCAACCAAAAATGGTCTTTCTGATCTTATTGTTGTTGTTGATGTTCTATGATATATTGTTTTTCATTGTTCCTCTGTTGGCTGTCATCCTTTGTAACTCAATGACATGTTACTTATCAATACCATGTTATTTCTCAACAAGGTAACTATTCATTACCCTATTGTCTATCAACATTCTTCTATTTTTCTTACTATTGTTTGTTGAATTCCTCTCTCATATCCCAAGATATATACTCGTTGACAACTTTTTTATCATGATATCCCTTATCCTTCACAATAATGTCCCATTCCGCTTCTTCCTTTTCTAGTTTGAGGTCATCCATAGCAACCCCAAGGAGAAGGAGTGGAGTGATCATCCTTAGCCCAATCCAGTTAGTTCTCATTCTCCTTAGAGTTTATTTATACCATGTTGTTCTGAGGAGGGAAAGATGTCATGTGTTTGGAGAGTGAGTCTCTCTTATTCTCAAGCTATAAGAAAAGGAATTCCTCCTCATGTTGCAAGCCTCTGCTGCTACTTCTCCCAATAATATCAATGTGTCATCCATATGGGCTATTACTTCCCTTTGTTTGGTTATACACCCTATAGTTATGTCCTTATCCAGAGAGAGGCTAAGGTGATTGTTTATGACATCTTTAGGCCTGGCGACCTCTGCTCTAATCCAAAGGGGTGTTTGTTGTTATCCTTCCTTTTACTTTTTGAATTGTTCTTCCCTCATTTCCTCATGCATTAGCCAAGAATAAAATGCCATCAATTCCCCTTCATATGGATTGGGATTCCATTTGTAGGGATGTGGTAAGAAAATATTCTACAGGTAGAACTCACAAAGTTGATATTTTTCTTCCATGTTAAAACCCTGGTATGAAACTATAAAATCTTTTGGTGTATCCAGGTTGAATGTCAAAAACTTAGCTAAGTGTGTAATCTGATTTTTGGGCCACTATTCTTTTAGGAACAATTTGTATGTTGTGGTTGGTGTCCTACATTCCAACATTTCTTCAGATACTTTTGCTATAGTTTTGACTGTTTATTGCATGATATCTACTTTTTCTCTCTCCTTGTGTAGATATATTTTTATTTTACTCAATTGTTATTGAAGTTTCTAGTTCTCTACCTTTAGCTTCTAATAGTATTCCACTTTTTGCAGTCATAATTTGGAACTTTTCTTGCATGAGTTGGAGTTGTTGTTCCAACTCTTGAGAAGCCTCTTATTTCAACTTTGCTTTATTATCTTCTGCCACCTGTTTCCACTTGATGGAGTCAACCTTGTCTTTCTCTAGCTCCAACATGGTTGCATAAATAAGTTTTTCCATGGGAGTTTTAGTTTTAGAGGTTCCTTCCATTGGTATTTTCTCTTTCATCACTTTCTCTTGTTGAGGATCCTTCCCCTTTGTTTCTTTTTTCTGTTCAGAGATAGGATAGTCCTTAAATTCCTCTACTTGGGGTGTGATAGTGAGTGGGGTTGATGGTATTCGACTCCTCTTTTTCTGACTTTTCTTGATCTTGTTGGACCTCCTCCTTCTAGGTTGCACCCACTCTGCAGTGGTTATTTTCAAAGGGTTGACTGTAGGGGTCCCTAAAGTAGTTAATACAACAACCACCTCTTTATCTTCCTCATCTATATTTTTCTTCTCAGCCCTCTTTTATTTTTTTTATTTCTTAGGCTTGGTGAGTCTCTTGGTTCCTCTCCCTTGTTTCTTTCTTCCTCACTCATGGATACATGTACCTCTTCAAAATATTGTATGTTCATGTTGATGAAATATTCCCACAGAACTCTATGTTTTAATATCCTAAGAGCATCAGAGACTATCAAATTGATGAGGCCATGATGTGATACAAATTCTTGTTTCCCTCTTTGTACTTTTAGACTCATCTCTTTGAGTGACTGAAGACGAAAATAGGGGATACTCAGATTCAGGTGTATTTCATGGTTTGGAAGATTCCTAAGCTAATGCAATAGTCTAAAATGATAGGAATATACTACACTCATACTACCCTAACAAGTAATGTATTTGATTATGTAATATGCTACCTCCTTCCATGGGTGAGGGAGGATTTCCCTTTTTATGCCATTGTTATCCTCATCGGTTTTCTCATTACCAAGGACTAATGACTTCTTAGCATTAACGATTTCCTTTCTTTCTTATTTGTCCCAAGGAATACCCAAAGGTAAATCAAAAACTTTACTGATGGAGGATTCATTGATCCCGATGGTTAACTCCCTGATTGTAGTCACATACTCCCAATATTGTATCCTCTAGAAATTATGGGAAAACTCCATGGACACCTCATCATCAAACCCCCTTAGTATCTCAAAGTAACTTATCCACTCACATTTCTGAAAAAATTCCACTATTTCAGGGTTGTCATTAACCCTAGAAGGATCTATTGGTTCCCTTCTCTTATATCCTACTCCCATGATGAATGGAGAGGAATGATGATTGAAGGATTCCTGTAGAATATTCAGATTGACTTGCTTCTTATAGGGGGTGATAACTAGGGTTGGTATTTAGGTAAGTAGGAGGTAAGGAAATTCAACAAAAGGTTGTTCTTAAAAAGAAAAAGGTGAGATGAGGGATTTTATTTGAGAAATTATCAGTCAGTAAACCTTTTTGTAGTCATTCCTATAGAAAAATACCTTGTAGAAAGAGATTTATGTAGGAACTATGTAAATCAAAAATTCTATAGGATGTAAATTCGAAGAAGGACGAAGAATTTTTAGTGTTGAGAAGGTTCAACCATAGGCTTAACAATTTGTTGGACACAGAGACCTCAACTCATGGGATGTTTGTTAAATTTTAGAACATAGTCTATAAGACTGTAACTTGTGGGAGAAAACAAATCACGTATGTCTTACTTGTTGTTTAATGAACATGAAATGTTTCAGAAGTGACCATGGCACAAAACACAAAAAAAATGGAATGAAATGAAACAAATATTTTAGATCGAACCGATAATTATGTCTCGGGTTCCATGGTTACCTATAGTATGTTAGAAATTCTTTTTTTGCAACAACCTCTGGCTTATTATTTTTCTTTCCGTATTTTCCTATGAAATCGGATTCTTGATTCCACCCAACTAGATCCACTCTTTCTCTTCATACTTGAAATGGTGCTCTGATTCTTCTAACTATGAGTTATACCCTTAAATCATGGACATGATTGTCGTCTTTTCATAGTAGTACAATTATAGTTGACTTGTATTCAAGATTCCCTAAATCATTCCTTTTCTCACTCAAGGATGTAAATATCCACTTGAACCATTTGATCTCTGCATGTCAATTCAAATTTGGAACGAATTATGCAACCACCCACTGACAATATGTAAACTTCCTCAATTTCACCACCCTTCAAAATTTATGAATACTCGAAGATACAAAATAAGCATAGATATGGATGTATGAGGTTTAATTAAACGTAGATAGGGTAGATAGTTATGTTACCATGTTTACCTTTTGCACATTAACATT
>SNQJ01S0094909.1:0-10643 GCA_010110895.2 Picea sitchensis
TTACTACAACACTAAGTGCTTTTGGAATTGAGCATATATAGTGCGCAGCTACCTTTGAAACAAAAGACTTCCCTGGGTTGATAATTTATGTTTCACTTGGTTGTTTGAAATTAATTAAGCAATTATAGTGACCAACACTAATGTAGGCCTACTGATCTGTCGCATCTCCTCCTCCCGGATCTAATGATCATAGGTTCATCTGAAGTTTCTTATTGATCTAGCAATTGTCATTTCTTCGAGAATATGAAAATTTTGAGACTTCAATCTAATCCTCCCAAATTGGCGAAGTGTCAAATAGATCTATCATTGTAGATATTTCCTATATTGGTCCTTTGGCATCTGTTTATTCTAGAACTCCAGTGTTTGGGAGTTCTTGGTTCATCTGAGCTATTTATCGTCAAATTAGGTCAAGGCTGGAGTTGACGATATTTCTTGATCTGATGGTCAACGAGAGTTCATGACTTTAGGGTTTCGGCCTTCAGGTAAACTTACCTATTCTAGTCTCCTTTTCACCTGAGTGGTCAGTGTCGGAGTTGACCATCTTCTTTCCTTTAGTGTGATCTGATGGTTCCAGTATTTTCACTCCATATCTGATGGCCCTTTTTCACTTTGGGACTTCAGGGGTTTCAAGACTTTGTGTATTATGGGGTCCGCTTATCCTGTCCTTCCACTTGGTTCTATATGACGTTTAGGATAGATCCCAAGTTGATCTAACGGTTGAGAGCTTGCTTGAATTTCCTCCATGAAATCTAACAGCTCTACATTCCAGATCGAATCTTGACCCAATGGATGGGAAACCATCCAAATATCCTACTTCATATCTGTCACCTAAGATCTAATTACTCCCAACCTTTGACTTCCCCTTTATCCGACGGTCTTGAATTGTCCCGAAAACTACATTAGCGGACAAGATTCCTCCTTGATTCAATGGTTGTGATTACTCTCAAAATTCAAAACAAAATAGTCACGATTACTGCACAATCCTTTGCATAGATTTCCTTAATTGAAAAACTTTGTTTCGTATTCACTCAATCGCTCTTTCTCTCCTGATATTTTTATGCATCGATCCACCCTAGAGATGATCTGGTAATATGAGGAACTCCTATGTTCCTTACGTTATGTCTTCTGCGAAACCTACTACGTTATCTCTTCTAAGATTTAATATCTCACAAACATATTTGATCTTCTTGATAATGAAAATACCATAATACCATGTCCGATATTGATCATTTTGGCCCTCTTTGACATCAATGCCAACACCATAACAACATGTCCAACATTCTCCCCCTTTGGCATTGATGGAAACACAGTAAAACCCCTTTCCCAATCTTAACTAGATTTTATTGATCATTCTCCCCCTTTGACAACAATGACAAAAAGGGATGTTTCCTTTTAGGGTGATACTCCCCCTAAGGCGATGCCCACCTTGTCTATGAATCTCTCCCCCTGGAATCATGCTGCTACAACCAATCATGGAAATAAGAATAACTTCCCATGTCTTCTCATAGCAGATATGTTTCAGAAACCATTTCACATAACTTCACTGAGAGAATACATAATGGGCATTGTTCCTGGACATATGAATACCTGCAACAAACCATGTCAGATCTTGCATAGAGATATACCATCAAACCATGATGATTTCAATGATGCTATTTATCTATTCATTCATTTGTAATCCAAGAGCCTCTTCATTTTTCTATGCTTCAATACTCATAGGGGTATCAACAGGAACAATTTTAAGTCTTCCCTAATTTCTCCTTCCTTTCTTTGTTTATAATTTTTGAGGAGGGGTTTGAGTAGATCATTAAAATAACATTGGAAAACTTCTATGATCATCATCACTCAATTCTTTTGGTTGGTCTACTATTGAATATTCATCATCATCATCATTATTTTGTGTAACAAAAACTTCTTCATCTTCTTCTTTAGAATTTTCTTTTTCTATTTTTCTTTCATTGGCTAGTGGACTATTGATTTGCAGGACATCATCAAGAACTACAATTGTATCATATTCTTCTTTAGGAAATCTCCTTTCTTGATCTTGATTCATTTTATATGAAAAACTTTGATTTTTATATTCTCTATTAGAAGTTTTACCCACCATTCTCTTACTATTAACTTCATCAATTTCAGGTGCAATATATCTTTCTTGCTTTGTACTTCAAATTTTATTTTCCATATATTCTTATTATGTTTGTTAGGGTTTCCTATCTTCAAGGATTGCATTGGTAATCTACATTCTCTAGTTTTATGTCCATAGTTGTTGCATTTTTTGCATTCAATATTGAACTTTTGAAAAGGAGAAAATGAGTTATAGTTTCTCTTCTATGTATTGTACTTAATGTTCTTATATATTTGGACATTTCTATAATTGTATTGTCCATAATATTTTCATTGCACTGCCTTATGTCCAAAATTATTGCAAGACTAACAATATCCAATAAATAGATATTTATTAGGAGGATTCCTTCTGGTGATTGTATTTTTCTTGACATCTTTTACTCTATTAAGGAGTGTTGATTTATGTTTATGTGGAGCAGTTTTCAAAGGTATCATCTTTGCCTTACTATATTCTCTTCCTAAGGATCCTTTTAGAGCATCTACGTAACTTATTGGCCTTTTGGCTGATCCTTGTGATGTAGTGGATGAGTCTTGGGTGTATCCCAAACTAGTCTTGTTGTTTGGTGACCTTTGACTACTGAGAATTTCATACAAGATTTTTGAACTATTTTGAAATTTTGATCTCTTCTTTTCTTTTTCAAATTCACCTTTCAGCAGCTCAATCTCAGCTTCTATATTCTTACATACTTTTTCTCTATCGTTGAGTTGTTTTAAAATGACTTCTTCAATTCTTTTATCTTCCAGGAGCCGAGACTTTAAATCAATGATGATATTCTCTGACTCTTTGATGGTTCTTGATGCATCTATTTCTCTTGATTGTTGTGATCCTTCCCATTCTTGAAGTTGTTCTCTAAGTAGCTTGTTCTTCCTTTTATACTTTCTTAGTTCCTCCAGAGCACTAATCAGTTATGCTTCTAGATCTTGCTTCTAGATCTACTTCACCTTCACTTTCATAGTTTTCTTCATTATCTATATTATTATTTTGAGAGTTCATTCCCATAAATAGAATCTCTGAATCTTCATCGCCATAGTAGGTCAAGGTCGCAGTTGATCGTACTCTAACAATTTTTACTCCAGATCAACTATTAATGGAATTTCTTTATCCGGGGGTCGATGGGAGTTCGTGAATCTGGGGCTTTGACCTTAGGGTAAACTTACATGTTCTAGTCTCCTTTTCACCAGAGTGGTCAGTGTTGGAGTTGACCGTCTTCTTTCCTTTAGTGTGATCTGATGATTCTAGTATTTTCACTCTAGATCTTATGGCCCTTATTCACTTCGAGACTTTGGGGGTTTCAAGACTTTGTGTCTTATAGGGTCTACTTATCTTGTCCTTCCACTTGGTTCTATATGAAAATTAGGATAGATCCCGAGCTAATATAACGATTGAGAGATCACTTGAATTTCCTCCACAAAATCTGACATCTCTACATTCCAGATCAAATCTTGATCCAACGACTACGAAACCATATGAAGCTCATGCTTCAGATCTGTCGATTGAGATATAATTCTTCCCAACCGCTGACTTCCCCTTGATCTGACGGTCCTCAATTGTCCTAAAAACTACATCAACGGAAAAGATTCCTCCTTGATTCAATGGTTGTGATTACTCCAAAAATTCAAAAGGGAACAATCATGATTACTCCACAATCCTTTGCATAGATTTCCTTAATTGCAAAACTCTATTTCAGCTTCACTCAATCGTACCTTCTCTCCTGATATTTTTTTGCATTGATCCACCTTAGAGATGATATGGTAATATGAGGAACTCTTATGTTCCCTGCGTTGTCTTCTGCCCAACCTACTACGTTATCTCTCCTGAGCTTTAGTATCTCACAAACATATTTGATCTTCTTGATAATGACAATACCATAATACCATGTCCAACATTGATCATTTTGGACCTCTTTTACATCAATGCCAACACCATAACACCATGTCTAACAATTACCCTACCTCAAGGGTTTTGTCTACATCTTGTGTTCAATATTGTTGTGAATGGTTTTGGTGTTTATTGGTATTATCTCTAAGTATATTTGCAGATCTAGTATTGGTATATTGCAAGTGTAATATGGGTGGTAATATGAGAGGTACCCCATGAGAATGGGGGTTAGATACTATTAATTGAGGCTATTCAATGTAATGTGGACTAGGTCCACCATAGTATTAAATAAGGCCCACAATGGTAGTTACATATAATAAATGTGTAGTTAGAAATAATCAATGGGATTTCTAGAAGATACTTTCTCTAGAATGTTCCTAGGAGATAGAGAATGCTATATCAGGAAGTGCAAGTAATGTAATTTACATGGTGAAGAATATTGTTGATGTACAAGAAAGTATTGCTTGATGAGTTTTATCCTTCCATAAGGATTAATAGATGGTGTTACCCTACCTCAAGGGTTTTGTCTACATCTTGTGTTTAATATTGTTGTGAATGGTTTGGTATTTTTTATTGGTTTATTTCTGAAGAATATTTGCATATCTGGTATATATATATACAATATTTGGTATCAAAGATCTTTCCTTGGGAAAGGAAGGGAATAAATTTTGGTTATTTAGCAGAATTTGTTTTTAAGAAAAAACGGGGGCGACTCACTTCAGGATCAGATATGAAAATTTATGCTCAAAATGTTAAGAAAATAATTGGATATTTGGATTCCTCTCGGAAAAATACCCAATTTCAAAAAACAAATTAGTTGAAATGTAGTCTGGGTAGTGAAGTTATGAGCATTTTAAATTAGGAATTTTTTTAGGGTTTTTTTGGGAAAAAAAACTGCGTTTTTTTGCAGTAAGTTACTTTTAAACCCTAATTTTTGTTGAAGATTTCTTCCAAGAAAGATTATTTTGAATGGAAATGATAATGGTCTTAGTATTGAATAATTTATCAAGTTCTACAAGGCATAATGGAAATAAAAGTGAAAATTTTTGTTATGTCATCATTTTAGAGAAGATGCCCTAACATGGAATCAACCATTAGACTATTTCGCGCTAATGAAACTTCCAGATGGAATCAACCATTAGACTATTTCGCGCTAATGAAACTTCCAGATGAAGAATTGAAAAAAAAAAAAAAAAAATTAGATGAGTGGTCTCATGTGGGAAAATGAGATAAAGACGACACTAAGGGTTTATTTCCATATGGAAACTCTATATTACAGGTTCCAGGATGTATTCAAAAATAAAATATCATTGTTTCTATTAACCCCTCTTGCAGGCATAATTTTATCAATGTTTAGTTGGTTAATAGATTGCAAGTTATTGCAAAGAATATTCAAAGGACACATGTTGAAGGTGAAAATATTCAAATCTTTAAATATTTGAATATTACCATGGATAAATATGTGTTGCATTCATATTTTTATGCTATGGATATGGATGAAGTGAATATTGCTTTGGGCTACCCTTGGCTAGAATCAGTGGGAACAATTAATCTTTATGTGAAAATTAAGTTTTTGAAGTTGTGGTACAAGAAAAATAAAATTACATTGCAGGATGTATATCTTAGTAATAAAGAAGGTCCCACGGTAGAAAGCACAAAATTTATTGTAGAGTTCGAAGTTGAATCAGAGGAAGATTCTATAGAATAAGATGAAGAAAAGCCACAGGACGAAAACAGTAAAGAAGTTAAGGAGGTCATTGACTCCAAGGCACAAGGGGTTGCATATTTGAAGAAAAAAGGAACCAATTCTTACAGTTGTTGTATATCGCCATCCACATCATATCAAGAATCAATAGTCATCAAGACAAGGGTGTGAGCATCCACACACTTCTACATGAGCGAGGAACCACAAAGGCAACCAATCAAGTGGTGCAGGGAGGCCTACCAACACTACATGCAGACATCAGGCTTAAGAACCAAGTCCATGGCAACATCAGCACGATGCAGAGAAAGCTCGAGGTGGAAAGAAAACAATTGTACATTATGTTCGACTTCCATTAGGATGGATGGATGGTCGTACTTGGTACCAGTTGGATACAATTCTCATCCGGTCATATCGTATGGTCTCTTCTCATGTTTCTGGGATGAAACATGCTTAAGGGGGTTGAATGTAATATACCTAGGGAGGTAATATGGGTGGTAATATGGGGAGGTACCCAATGATAATGGGGGTTAGGTATTATTAGTGGAGACTATTCAATGTAAGGTAGAATAGGCCCACCATGGTATTAAATAAGGTCCAATATCGTAGTTGGATAGAATAAATGGGTAGTTAGATATAATAAATGAGATTTCTAGAAGATACCTTCTCTAGAATGTTCTTAGGAGATAGAGAATTCTATACAAGGAAGTGTAAGAAATATAATTGTAATGGTGAAGAATATTGTGAATGTACAAGCAAGTATTGCTTGGGGAGTTTTATCCTTCCTGAAGGATTAATATATGGTGTTACCCTACCTCAAGGGTTTTCGACATTTTTGTCCTTAATCTTTGATGAATGGTTTGGTGTTTGTTATTGGTTTATATTTCTAAAGAATATTTGCAGATATAGTATTGATACACAACATATTTCCTCTGGAAACACATCTTTGTACTCATATAGCATTGGGTGATCTTCAATTTTTCAGCGTACTATTTTATGTTGAATGTAGAACATGTATAGCATACAAGGGACATCCATTCCTGCAATATTTCTTGAGATGTAATGCTCATATTTGTCTCATTGATATAAGTTTTTGGATTCCTTGTAAGACTCGTGTTTCACTTATCATCTTCACATTCCATGGCCTTGTTAAAACAATCCAATTAACTTCATGGGTTGCCAACCAGTCCATACTGATCAACATGTCATATGACCCCAGGGGTAGTATATTCAAGGTTGCTTGTGTGTGTAGTCCATCCATTTCAAATTGGATTGCTTCTATTACTTCGGTCATGTTGAGGAAAATGTATGAAGAATCTTACTCAAGCATTTTCAGATCTTGCCAGATTAAGGCAAGATAGTTGGGAATTTCACCTAGAGTTTATAGCCTTTAATAAAAAATAATATCTTAATCCACAAATAATATGTACTAGGGAATAAGGCTAATTTTATATGTTATATGTAACTATGAAAAAAAACAAAAAACAAAGATATACATAAGTGTGTACAGGAAAAGAGACGAGAATATAAAAAAATCTGAACAATATCATTAAGATACCCATGTGAAACTGAAATCATAAATCTAATTTTTATATTAATTTCATTCTGAAATACAAAGCAAAATTCTCTTTACAAACCCCTGCGAGGGTGGGACCAAAGTCAAATTTAGAAGTCTTCAATGAACACCATACAAAAAGACTCTGACAACAAAAGAAACTGAAGCTAAAGATCTGTATCAACTTGCCATAAAAGTGATGTCACTTGACTCTGCAAAATATCCTTTATCAATCATGAAATCTAATCCATAAACAAACAAGAACACACAAACTGTCAAGAAAGATCATAACCTTTAGAAACAAGTTGTTGAAATATATGATTTAGTTTTGAATCATGTTGCCTTCAATAAGACCCCACTATCATCAAGATGGTTAAGCTTTATAGTAAACTCAGAATGAATGAAGAAAAGAATTATTTACAAGTATAGAGCAGACATTATATCATAATTTCCCCTTCTGTTCTCCCCTTTGTCTCTTCAATTGATTAAGATTTCATTATTTCTCAATAAGTTATTGTAGTTCAACTACTTTTCTTTTGTTAAGCTTAATTA
Source organism: Picea sitchensis (assembly GCA_010110895.2). Classification (NCBI taxonomy): domain Eukaryota; kingdom Viridiplantae; phylum Streptophyta; class Pinopsida; order Pinales; family Pinaceae; genus Picea; species Picea sitchensis. Next base: position 7,813 of record SNQJ01S0094909.1, read on the forward strand.
GCTTAATTAATTAGTTGAGACAAATAAATAATAATATATATAGATAAGGGTTTATTTAAATAATAAATAAATATGTGGGACCCCTTGTCACTCCAATTTTCATTTCTTTAATAATCACCAAAACATCAAGTATAATACCCCAAAAATTCAATTCAAACATCCGCCTTGTAACTCCCATCCTCATATTAATAGTCAAATATTTTAATATAAAAAATAAAACATGACTATATCTAAAAATAGAATTATATCCGTGTTGTCCAAAAATTATTTCTAAATGTGTATTTGTTGTCCAAACATTCTGTCATATCAATAAAAAAATGTCCTCAAAATAAAATAAAATTAACAACATTAAAAACCATATTTCCTATGAGAAGCGGGTTGTCTCTTTTCACTATTCCTCTCTTTTGATCTTTCTATTTTTTTTCCTTCTGTAACAGCTTTAGGCTGATTGGAACCTTGAGGATCGATTTCGTTGATGACATGGGAGAAATTATCCTTGAGGTGGAGATAGGAGGATGATTTTCCCAGGAGATATGTATGTCTCCCTTGCTAACAATGATATCCATTCAAGGCATCTCTTCCTAGAAGTGTTGCGCCCTCTCCATCCAGCTAATTCTCCTTTTACTCTTCTTATGATGCACCCTCCATCCAACACGATTTCCTAACTATTGAGAATTCACCCCTCACACTCAGATCCATTATTGTGCCCTCTCCATCTATTTAATTCACATTTCCACTCTTCCTATAAGGCACCCTCCATATAGCATGTTTTCTTTAATTTCTAAAAAAAAAATCCCTCACACTCAAATCAATTGGTATCAGAGGAAGTTGTGTCCTTGGGACGAGAACTTCATCCACCATATTCAAAACAATTTCGAGTCTTCCTCTCTCTCCTCACGCTCTTTCTCAGAGAGTCACTTTCAGCCTTCTTGGGGTTCCTCTCACACCCTCCTCAGGGTCTATTAAGTGCCTTCCGACCATGTCTCCTTGATGAGAGGCCTCCAATGAAGAATCCAGTGCAACCACATCAAATCCAATTGAAGACTTGGTGCTAGCTCTCCAAGAACTTATTCGACTCCAACAACGTCGGAATCCAACGACCATGCAGCTCGACACCCATTTTTAATCACACAAGTTTGTCAACCAAATGAATGGAGAGACGGTCGATTCCTGGATCCATAGCCTCTCCAGTTACTTCGAGACCTTGCCTGAGATGGAAGAGGCCACCAAATTGCGGATAGCCAACCTTCAACTAGAAGGAATTGCACAAACCTAGTGGGATACAAAATTGGAAATCTCAGAATTGATCGTCGAGCTCAGTACACCGTCTTCCCCAAAAAATGTCCACATTGTGTCGTGGGATAAGTTAAGTTAGGAATTGAGGGAATTCTTCTACCCTCCAGACTATCTTTAGAATTTGCTTGCCAAGTGGTTACAACTCTGTCAACTTTCCAATCAGTCAGTTCAAGGATACATAGATGTCTTATGCAAGCTGTGCATCTAGCTACATGTCATCGAACCATACAAGGTATTAATAATTAAGTTCAATTCTATGTTATTGTTATCTCTTCGGCGAGAGTTAGATATTTTTGTCAGAGCTTCACTGGACAAGGATTTCTTAAATGCCTTAGCCGTAGAAAGAAAGGCGTCTCCTCACATTCGATTTCTACCAAATCGAACCCAGGATAATAACCCACCTCCTTCCCATTCTCAACCTTATCCTTCTTCCTCGTCGGTGAACAAAAATGCAATTTGGTGTAATTTTCAAAAGACCAACTCTCATAACTTTGTCGACTGTCAATCCATTAAAAGTAAACACCCCCATCTGACCTTGTTTGCAAAAGCCACACCCACTCAGTTTCCCAAGAAAATAGAAGCCATATCTCTCACCAAACCCACTAAAGCCAACCCATCCCTCATTCTCATGATTATGCCAGAACCAGGTTGCCCTAACATTCCCCTATTCACCCACAACTGCCAAATTAAAAATGAACTCGCTACTCTTATTCTGGACAATAGAATTCAAAAGAATTTGATATCACAAGACTTAGTCCAACATTTGCAACTCCCCACCACCCCACACCCTGATCCATATCATCTTGGCTGGGTATAGAAGGGAGGTCCTCGCATTACTATTGCTCGATTTGGCGCCATCACTTTCACCATTGGTCCTTTTCATGACACTATGATGTTGGCAATTTCAGTGAACAAACAACAAATCAGTGTATACTTGTCATTGATGGCAAGTACAGTTATGGTTGCAGTGATGACAATAGCAATGAATAGCAGTGCAACAATAATCGAGAGGAGAAGAGTCAGTGACCGTTGGATCCCATTCAAATTTCCCAAAAGAACGAGGGTCGTCAGATCTGTAGAAGTTGCGAGAGAGATAAGCCATCGGAGAATCGAGGATCAGGACTTTGAAATGTCCAGATCACTTGTCAACAAGAACCCCGAAATCGCGATGAGTGAAATTCCGACTGAACCTGAACCGTCAGATCAAGATATGATCTAGACCATCGACTCGACCCACGTCAACAGACCACATCAGCTAAGCGACACATGACACAACCAGGTAGTGACAAGTGTCAGACAGATTCAACACCTCAAGCACATGTAAGTAATGAATCAGAGTGACACGTGGCAGTATTTAACACGTGTCAAACCACATGTGACGTCAGCAGAGGCATCAGCGATCGGGACTTTGTAATGCCAAAATCTCTTGACATCAAGAACTCCAAAATCACGAAATGCGATTTCGCGATTTGATCGCAGCCGTTAGAGCAAGAATGAGATCTAGACCATTGATTTCCTTCATCGGAGAATCAGGG
>SNQJ01S0094909.1:10653-42583 GCA_010110895.2 Picea sitchensis
AGCTTGTAAAATAGAGGTAGCAGCCTCACATTGAGTTGGTGCTCAATTGTAAATGATGTACAGAACTGAAAAATACTGCCTATCATTTTGAAGAAGAAGAGGTTTTCTCCCTTTATGGGTTTCCTCATGAAAATCTGTCTCTGTGTATACTTTATGTGTGAATGATGGTCTTTATTTTTACTATACATATGTTGTATGTTGTTGATGATCACTTGAAGGAAGATTTATAATTTTAAAGAGGTATAAAATTGTTTAAGCTCATAAACAACTGATTCACCCCCCCCTCTCAGTTGTTTTAGTATTTCCAACATATGATCTGCGATGTGGCACTGTTAGATTGTGTTGATCTCCTTCTCGGTCTTATGTACCAACAAGACCAACAAGCGGTGTATCATGCCAAGACTCATCAGTACCACCTTAAACAGGTTGGGCACACCTATGTACTTACTTCATCATCTATCACTTCACTACCGTCGCAAACCAATACCACAACCACTCACCATGTTATTAATACCAACAATGTCTCTCTGTGTTTGACCAGCAATGTTTAGCCTGAGAACCTCACTAATCCGACACCTCCCATAATACTCCCTCTCCTCCTGGAATTTTCCAATGTCTCTCTGTCTCCCTCAAGGCTCCCACCCTCTCAAGCCTTTGTTCATCCCAAGAATCTCACTAATATGACACCTCCCAAAACACTCTCTCTCCTCCTAGAATTTTCCAATGTCTCTCAGTCTCCCTCAAGGCTCCCACCCTCTCGAGCCCTTGCTCCATCCATCGATCTCATTCATGACGCATCATTATCCAATGTTCCATCATATCGATCAATTACCCAAAACACTATCGAACGACCTCTAGTTACTTCTTAGCATTCCCTCACCCAAGAAACAATTAAATATCATTATCCCTTAACTCGGATTGCCTCTCAGTTTTCTCTTGGAGTGATGCGTAAACAGGGAGTTCACCCAGTGACTTAAAACTCCGAGACCCTGTCCACAACAAAATTTAATTCCTTCCACTACACCAAAGAATTCCAACTCCTGATGTCGGATTTGCAGAAGTGGCACCCTTACAACAAGTCCACGCACTCTTCCACAGACTTCTTACCTTTCGAGATCTGTATTGGATATCAGTCTCGGGTGCCCAAAAATAGCCCTCTCTTTTTGACTACATCAAGATCAACACATCAACACCGAGAACAACACACTCCAGTTGAAACTTCCTTGCATGTAACACCGGATCATTCCAAGCAACATCATGTTTCATACCTCGTCGGTAAACAATGTCAAACTCCAGAGACATGACAAGTGGATGATAGTCGAGACACTGCAGCGAAAGATCCCTCAGTTGGTGGTGGAAGCAGGGACACTTCCAGATCTAAACAGGTAGGAATTGAGCCACTAGGAAGGGTGCCCCCCTTCCTTGGCCAACAAGTAGAAACTTCTATTGTAATATAATCTCACTAGTCCGGGAAGCAAGGCATTCAAAAAGAATGTACTATATTAATTTATGATCTTTGTAAGTGTCAGCCAATCTCTTATTTGTAATAAATCATTCGCCAGTCTAAGTAAACAATGGTGATGTCTAAAATAATGAATGGTTAGTTGTGTCAGTAATCGTTGCGGGAAATTTCTCTTGCTAGTCTGAATGCCCAGAGAAATGCATAAGAATAAAGCAGCAATTACTGTTGTTTGATATCTCCTTGATTGATTAAAAGGACATATTGTCTTCTGATGTACTTGATTAAGTTTTGTTGAATCTTAGTTCTTCTTTATGTCTTCTTTTTGTAAATAGTTTTTCTATTTCTGAGAATAGTTGAGAGGTAATTTTCTTTTCGTTTTCATTTTCTTTTTTGATTACCGAGAGAGAGAGTGTGCACCAAAGGAACTGGTGCACATCTCTTTTCTGGTGTGTGTGTATCAAATTCTCCCTCAGTTGATGACAACATGAAGGAGCACGTAAGGGGTTCATTTTTAATAGAGGAGGACGAGTTTCCCAGGAGATATGCCCCTCTCCCTTGCTAAAAGTGATCTCCATTCAAGACATCTCTTCCAAGAAGTGTTTCACCCTCTCCATCCATCTAATTCACCTTTTACTCTTCCTATGATGCGCCCTCCATCCAACACGATTTCCTAGATGCTAAGAATTCACCCCTCACACTCAGATCCATTAATGCTCCCTCTCCATCTATTTAATTCACCTTTCCACTCTTCCTGTAAGGCGCCCTCCATATAGCATGTTTTCCTTTATTGCTAATAAAAATGCCTTGACACTCAGATCATAACTCCTATTTGTCTTATTTCTTATTGTGGGAATCTTCATAAGGTTTTCTAATTGTAATGTGCAGATTATATCTACTTGACTTATTTAGGAGTTTGTTAGATCTAGGAGAAATCGTAGATCCTATTTAGGAGAAATCGTAGATCCTATTTAGGTGTGTGGGTTTGGAAAAAATCCAAACCCCATAAAATCCAAACATCGACCATAAATAATCATACATGAAAATTTATTTTAACAATGGGAAAAAGCACGGTTCAATCAAACCTAGTTTTTTTCCAAATTTAACAGAATTATATCTATTAGAGATAACATTCCAAGCTCTAGTGATAAGTTTCTCTATAATTACTTGTTAATTCAAGATTCGTTCTTTTTCACATTGATTAAAGAAAAAATGCAAAACAAAGTATATCAGAGCTCCCAAATGGTTGCATTAATCATTTTATACTCAGAAATTAATACATTAGCACATCCTTATCAGTGTTTGTTTCATGGGAAATGGTTGCATTAATCATTTTATACTATCTGAAATCAACACATCTTTATCAGTAATGGATGGTGAACTTCGATCGAAATCATAATTCCTTAACCATACACATATTTCTCATATTTTATTTGTTATTTTTCATATCTCATTTGTTAACTAGACATCTCTTATTTGAACAATTAAAAATAAAAATAAAACACTTATCCTATTTCCAAAATAAAAATATCTATATCAACATAATTAAAATTCCATAAACAACCTGTAATTTATGAAACTCCTTGTTATAGGATGCTTTGCCGTGTGAGATATTTATAATGAGAAAAAATTTGACCTACCAACTTGGTAATTTATATGAATTAAAATATTAATCCATAAACATAAAAAACACTAACCCTTAACATAAACAGACAAATCACACATGTTCACGTTAAACATGTCACCTGCATGATCCAATCATATTTATCATTAAAACAATAGTCCTTAACATAAAAAGTCAAATCACACATACTCAAGTTACATTTGTTATTCAATCATAGTCATCATCATAGGGAATGGTATTTTTATGTTATTTTTAAAAACATTAAATCTTAAGCTTAATTGATTTTCCAAACTTTTTAAGATTTCTCCAAACTACAATCCAGAGGAATTGATCCAAACATAGTTTATGTTTTCAATTACAAAGCCAAAGATAGTTTATGTTCCCAATTACAAAAAGTGAAGGGATGTAGAAAATGAAAAATTATTGATTACATTCTATAAATTAGTTTGGAATTCATACAAACTTAAAAAGAGAAAGATGAGTTTTCAATATTAACACTATGGTTTATGGATTGTACTAAGTTTTTACACTAAAGCCTATGGTTTATGAGCTACACTAAAATCTTTCTTATGAGGTCCTATCTATACCCTCCCTCATTTTAATTGATCATTATGTCATGGTATTAATATGGTGACCATTACTCATAATCATATAATGTTTATGAACTTTACAATAAATATTATGGAATATTATTATCATTAACACGGTTTGATACACTAAAATGTCTCTTCTAATGCCTTATTTACAACCTCACTCATTTTAATTGATCATTATGACGTGGTAATTTAATATGGCGACCATTATCTTAAGAGTATAATGTTTATGAACTGCACAATAAATATTATCGAATATTATTATCATTCACTTGGGTTCTTGGCACTCTGATAGGACTACATACCTTAAGTGCATTCTGAAAGTCATCAGCATGCTTTTAAAAATGTAGGCACTTCCATAATGTTTTCCCTCAAGGATGGTATGCGACGGAACACGTCACAAGTAGCAAAACAATAACCCTGATGCCCTCCAATAATTTATCAATGAAATAACATAACAATAAATTCTAACTTTGGTGTCCATGACTAATTGATCAAACAAACAATTATATATAGAATTACAGATCATCAGAAGCGCATATAATGGATTCATGGCATAATGTCTGCAAAAGAAAATGGCATTTGACACTACAAATAATTGATTAGACTAAAAATCGAATTGTAGTGTTCTTTCATTAACCCAGAATTGATATAGTGGACAAAATATTTCTATCGGACAATGGAATGCACCTAGCCAAATATGAAATTTTGTCTAGGGTTAGAAATGGACAAGAAAAAGAAGAGTAGCCTTAAAGCCTGCCAAATTCAATTCATTGCAATTAACTATCCAAATAATGAACCCAAACCCAGTTAGGAAAACTATTGGTCCAATATTGGGTCCCACTATGAGGCAAATTGAATTGTAGTGTTCTTGCATTAACCCGGAGTTGATATAGTGGATAGAAGATTTCTATCAGCCAATGGAATGCACCTAGCCAAATATGAAATTTTGTTGAGGGTCACAAATGGACAAGAAGAAGAAGAGTAGCGTTAAAGCCTACCAAATTCAATTTATTGTAATGAACTATCCAAACAATAAGCCGAGTTAGGACAACTATTGGTCCAATATTGGGTCCCATTATGAGGCAAATGCATGATTACTCAAACAAGTAAATAACTCCGAGTTTTCTGGACTGCAGAGGTTCAAGGATGGCAATGGATGGTTGGGAAGTATGGAAAGAAGTAGAAAAAAACATTTTGCAATGAAATCAGAGCATCGAGGAACTCACATAAGACATAATGGAAGTTTTCCCCAATCCATTTCTTTAACTTACAAAGAAATGAAAAATGTAAGGTACATCAATTCCAAATATTTCCTTCTCTTCGCCTGTGGGTACGTGTACATATCCATTTTCTAAAAGGAAAGATCAATATGAAGAATATAATTAATTTCTTAAATTGAACATAGATGAGATCAGTAACATCACCAGAAGATTTGAAGGTGAGATGAAGGGCCTGAACAAGTCAAGTACAAGGCCTCCAGGAGAATTGAAGGGAAAATGGAGAAAAAACCAATAACCTTGCACATAGCAGTTAAGGATGTCAAAAGAAAACAACTCTGATAATCCAATAATTATTCATAAAAAATGGACAAGCTATCTTCATACTAAATACTTAATAATTATGAAAGAATTTCTCCCAATCTCCCAACAAATTTAGGAATGCCTAGGAATGTTTCCTAAGATGAATAAGATAAAACAATCAACAATCCATAATAAGTCGGATAAAAAACCCATAAAAATCAAACAACAATCAATGATCATGGGAACAAATAACTCTAGAGATCAGAAGGAACTAGGAGAATGGTGACCATGAATATGAAACAGGAAGAACATAACAGAAGCTCAAACAAATAGTCATGAAGGAAAAGAAGAGGGTAATAGCTCCAAGAATTAGAAACTCGCAAGGGACGAAGGAAACATCTGTAGGCACAGCAACCAGGAATATGAAACTAAAAGAATCCAACAAAACACTCAAACACACGGTCATCAAGGTGAAGAAGACAGAATTTGGGAAAGAGCTCCGAAAATGTAGCTCTTCAAAGAAGGCATGGGGCTTGAAAGAGAAATGAAAAAACTATAGAACAAACAATTATGTTAACATAATAGTTATTTGAAATGATTTACATTCTTTGTGGTTGGGTTCTTTGATAATCGAAATCTATAATCCGGTTAAGGATGACCTAACATGTTTTTCTAAAATGAAAGATCAATTTGAATAACATAATTAATTTGTTAAATTGTACATATATGAGGGGAAAATGGATAAAAAACTAATAACCTTGCACAGAGCCATCAAGGACAAACTATCTTTATATATGCTAAATAAGGTACAAACTCTAATAATTATTGGTAAAAAACGAACAAACTATCTTCATACATACAAAATAGTTAAGAAAAAAATTATTCCAACAAATTAAGGAAAGTTCCCTCTAATGGGATAAAAACCATCAACAATCTAGAATAAGTACACAATAAGCCCATAAAAATCAAACAACAATAGACAACAATCAAGGGAAAAACAAAACCTAAACATCAAATTGAGCAACCCATACAAAATAGCGAAAAAGACATGAAAATCGGAAACTCGCGAGATTAAAAGGACGCCTCTAGAAGAAAGTAATTAGAAGCTCAAACAAGCAGTCTCAGAGTATGGTGACCATCAATATGAAACTTATGTAAGCACAACAGCTAGGAAGGGTGACCAAAGAGTCCTTCTGTTTATTGCAACAAGCTATCCCAACAATAAGCCCAGTAAGGCCAACCATTAGTCCAATATTGGGTGTCATTATGAAGTAAATGAAATGATTGTTCAAACAAGTAAAAGAACAATAACCCTAGGTTTTATGGGTTGCAGAGGATGACAAGGTAAGGGATGGCTAGGTCATTAAATTGCAAGTATGAAAAGAAGTTGAAGCAACAATCTTGCAAGGAAACCAAAGAATCAGAGAGCTGGCAAAAGGAACAACGAAAGCTTTCCCAACAAAGTAAATAAGGATGAGACTTCGATAATTAATGATAAAAGAGACTAAACCTAAACTATGTTCATGCATACTTAAATAATTTTGAAAGAATTTCATTCCCAACAAATTTATGGAAGTTTCCAACACTTCACAATATAAAATTATTAACCTTATAATCTGCATTGCGAATTGGAAATAAATTGATGCAATTGTTTCACAAGGAATGGAAAGCATGGGGCATTGATAGAACATCATCCCCACTCAATAACCTTAATTGAAAAGGACATGAAAATGTGACAAAGACATGAAATGTACAAGGCAGCACATCTGTGATGAATGCACACTAAGGGATGTCGGAACATCATCCCCACTCAATAACCTTAATTGAAAAGGACATGAAAATGTGACAAAGACATGAAATATACAAGGCAACACATCAATGACGAATGCACACTAATGCTCATCTATGGATTTCTTGAAACATCTTGCCTAAAATCGCAAACAGTGGCCAATTTTGCAAAGTGGGGTAATGGGTGAAATTTTAACTCTATTGTGAGAAAGGCTCGTGGATAACACATCAAATTATAAAACTTTGATATCTAGTGGCATCGTCAATCTATAACGATATTGGTGTTTCTCTGGCCAAAACTAAAAATTTGTAGCCTAAGTGATTCATTACAAAAATATAAATATAATATTAATGAAAACATCTATGAGCGTTAATCCATATATATACATACTGAAAATATAATATTAATGCAAACATCTATGAGCATTAATCCATATATATACATACTGAAAATATAATATCAATGCAAACATCTATGAGAGTTAATCCATATATATACATACTGAAATACGTATATGGGCGTTCATCAATATGCATCCATATGCATCCATAACCTGAAAAGTTGAATCTAATATATAAAAATATCACACTAAAGAAAAAAAAAAAACTACCCACAAAAGAATTTACTAAATGAAACTTGAAGGTGAAATGAAGGACCAATACAGACAGAAGACCAAGGGAAATTAGAGACCTAGAAATAATTTTTGAAATCCTACAGTGTGATTCTTAAGACTAGATAACCAAATAGAGAAGCATTTAGCAGAAAGTTACAATGGCCATCATTCAAAATTCAAATCCCATGGAGAAAGTTGTGCCCATAACTTCATTAAAAAAATTATTAATTAATCTCTAGGAAAATTAAACACACAAAACAGTGGAAGCGCACAAAAGCCTAACACCTAAAAATCGAACAACAATAATCCCTAAAAACTACAAGGGTGTGTTCTGAAATAGAATGGCTTTGGGTAAGTTTGCAAATTCTATCACCACTACTATAAATAGTATGAAAACAATGGTATAACCGTGAGTACTTAATAGTAAGAAAACAATGGTATAACATGTAGAACAAACTATGAACAACTCTGATAATATGTAGAACAATTCCACCCAGTTAACAATAAATAACATGATAATGCAATGAACAACTTGAATACAAAGATTCTCCCTCTAGTCCATGAAATTTATTACCATACAAGTTAATATAATAGCAGCAATCTCTATAATTTGAACATAAAAATCAACTAAACATAAAAGAAGAAAAAATGGAAGAAAAAAGAATGTGCATCGAAATCACCTATTAGAGAAACCATTAAGGAAAAAGAAAGGAAATGGATATTTTATTTCATAATTCAAAGAAGTATTAAGGCTGTGAGAAGGATTGATGGAGGTTTCAGTCAATTACCTCACTCTCAATATATTGTTGATTATGTGGACTTTTTAGTAAATGTTAAGTAGAAATGTTGGTTTTGAGTGATCTACGGTTAAAAGACCTATTTTGTTTGAAGTTGTGTGAAAAGACTAAAAGCCTGGTTATGAAGACATATAAGGAAGAAGAAAAAAATAGTAAAACATACGTTGTAGTTTTGATTGAGCACTATGTTTTTTATGTTTTTGAGATTTCTTCTAAAAATATAAATATATATTTTTTTCAGAAAAATATTTTATAAATGAATAGTAAGGAAGCTTAATTTAGAAATAAAGGGTTTTAAGATTAGTTGAGAAATAAAAGGATTTAAGGAAAAACAACAAGCAAGAGGAATTCCTAGCAATTTTAGAGACTTCGGAGTCCATACCACCTGCTAAAGAGTGAAATTTTGCTGAGAAAAATGTCCTAATAAGCAAATAGCGAATAGAAAATACTCACAACAACTCCTATTTTACTAGATTTTGTAAAATGAAACTTGAAGTGAAATGAATGGCTTGAACCTTGAACAAGTAAAAGTATGAGGGAAAGTAGAGATCAAACTTAAAAATACAACCATGCAATTTTGTTCCCACCAAGCAAACATAGTAGTCATTTAAACGGAACAATTTGTTGATATTCATTTTTATATAATAATTCATCTTAAAAAACACGAACACCTTCTAAGCAAACTAGACAGCCAAACCCCAAAAAAATCCAAACATCAGCAGCCCATAGATCACTATTGACAACTGGCAAAAGCACAGTTCAATCAAACCTTTATTTTTCAAATTTAACAGAATTCTATCTAATAGAGATAACTCCAAGCTCTAGCAAGAAGTTTCTCCATAATTACTTGTTAATTTAAGAATCGCTCTTTTTCACATTGATCAAAGGAAAACTGCAAAATAAAAATATGATGGAACAAATGACATCAAGAAAAACAAACAATACTCAAACCAATGCACCAAACCTGGAAAATGGTTGGGTTAATCATTTTATGCTTAATCTCTAGAACCAATACAATATACTTTATGAGCATTTGTATGATTTGTACAACTCCCTGTTATACGGTAGCTTTGCCATGTGGGATTTGTACAATGAACAAAATTTTGACTTACCAACATATGCCTTAAAACACATGTCCCTCAACATAAAAATTTGAAGTTATATTTATCATCATAGGTAAGAGATATTCACCATTATCATTACCATGTGATGTGGGTGAAAGATATCTGATTTAATCATATTTATCATTACCGTGCGATGTGATGTGGGGGCAGAGATAATAAATAACATGGGAAGATGGTATTTTTATGTTGTTTTCAAAAACATTAAAGGTAGCTTCTGTTCTCAATTACAAAGCCAAGCTAAGGATTGTAGAAAATGGGAAAAAAAAAAAAAACATAAAATTTTAGGTGTAATACTTTACATTATATTAAAATGTATAAATTAATTTAGCGTTGATACAAATGTGAAAAGCGAAGGATGTGAAGTCACGTTTTAATATTAAAATATGTGATTTAAGGGATGTACTAAGTGTTTATAGTTTATAGGGTACATTAAAATCTATGTTTTAAGTTCTAATTTACTAACTGTATTTTATAGTTTTATGGGGTAGCATAATTGGTGAGACCTGCACATATACTCTTTAGGTACTGGGGAGGTCACGGGTTCAAGTCTTGTGTCCTTGGGTTGTGATTTAGCATCCTTACCATCTACCAACATGGAGAAGTATTTTTCTGGTGAAAAAAAGTTCCAATTTAAAGAAGTGAACATTGATGAAAAAAAGGTCCAATTTAAAATGGTGAACATTGCTCTTAAGATTATAATATTTATGAACTTCACACAATCAAATATTATTATCATCACTTGGGTTCTTAGCATTTTGATAAAGATGACTATATACCCTAAGATATTCTTAAAGTCATGAGCATATGTTTTTGAAATGCAGGCACTTCCATGACATTTTCCTTCAAGGTTGGTATGGGACAGAACACAACACAAGTAGAAAAACAATAACCTCGATGTCATAACAGATAACTTAAAAGTTATAACTTATGTGTCCATGATTGATTGATCAAAAGTATCATTATATACAGAATGGCAGATCATTAGAAGAACATATAATGGATTCAGGGCATAGGTCTGGAAAATAAAATGACATTCGAAGCCCGAAATATATCAGCCAATGGAATGCACCTATCCAGATATGAAATTTTGTTGACAAGAAGAAGAAGAAGGGCAATGTTAAAATCCTCTCAAAGAGTGTTTCATTTTATTGCAATGAACTATCCAGATAATGAGCCCGGTAAGGTCAACTATTGGTCCAACAGTGGGTGTTATTCTGAAGAAAATGAATGATTATTTAAACAAGTAAATAACCCCAAGTTTTATGGACTGCAGAGGTCCGATGATGGCAAGGGATGGTTGGGTTATTAAATGGGAAGTATGGAAATAAGGGAACTCGTTGATGCCAAAGCATCGGGGAACTCGCTGAAGGGATATTGGACGGTTGCTCCAATCCATATCTTTAACTTACAAAGAAATGAAAATGTCTAAGGTACATCAATTCCAAATAAATGCTACTCTTCGCCTATGGGTACATGTAAACTTTTTCGCATGTGGGTACATGTAAACATGTTTTTTCTAAAATGAAAGATCAATTTGAAAAATGTAATTAATTTATTAAATTTCACATAGATGAGATCTATAAACATTTCCAAAAGGTTTGAAGGTGAGATGAAGAGCCTGACCAATTACAAGGCCTTCAATTTGATTGAAGGGAAAATGGAGAAAAATACAATAACCTGGCACAGAGCGGTCAAGGCTGCCAAAATAAAACAAACTCTGAGAATCCAATAATTATTGGTAAAGAGAGGACAAACTATCTTCATACATACTAAATAATCATGAAAGAATTTCTTCCAACAAATTTAGAAAAGTTTACCAGGCTGAAAATGACTAAACTATCAACAATCCAAAATAAGTAAACAACAAACCCACAAAAATCAAATAACAATAGACAACAATCATGGAAAAAACAAAACCTAAACAAAATATTTAGCAGCCATTCAATTTTTTTTGCAAAAATGACATGAAAATCAGAAACCTAGGAGATCGAAAGGAAGCCTCTCAGAGAATGGCTACAATGAATACGAAAAAGAAATAACACAACTAGAAGCTTAAACAAGTAGTCATGAAGGAGAAGAAGAGGGTAATAGCTCCCAAAATTAGGAACTCGCAAGGGCCGGAAGGAAACCTCTCAAAAATCAGGAACTCACAAGGGCCAGGAATCTGAAACAAAAAGCTCAAATACGTGGTCATCAAGGTGAAGAAGAGAAAATAAATTTGGGAAAGAGATCCAAAAATGAAGCTCTTCAAAAAAGAGATGAGGCTTGAAAGAGAAATTAAAAAGCTATAGAGAAAACAACTCTTAACATAATAGTTATTTGAAATGATTTATAGTTGATTTACATCTTTGTGGCTGGGCCTCAATCAGGTTAAGGATGACCCCTGTAAACATGTTTTGTCTCAAATGAAAGATAAATCTAAAGAATATAATTAATTTGTTAAATTGTACATAAACAAGATCAGTAAACGTCACCAGGTGAAGGGCCTGAATAGGTGCAAGGCCTCTAGGAAAATTGAAGGGAAAATAGAGAAAAACTAATAACCGTGCACAGAGTAGTTAAGGATGCCAAAAGAAAGCAACTCTGAGACTCCGATAATTATTGGTTAAAAAAGTACAAACTATCTTCATACATTATAAATAATTACGAAAGAATCAACAATCATGGAAAAAACAAAAACATAAACATAAAATTTAGCAGCCAATACAAAATAGCAAAAATGAGAAACTCGCGAGATGAGAAGGAAGACTCTCGGAAAATGGTGACCATGAATATGAAACAGGAAGAACAAAATTAGAAGCTCAAACAAGCAGTCGTGAAGGAGAAGAAGAGGGTAATAGCTCCCAAAATCAGAAACCCGCTAGGGCCGAGGGAAACCTTTATAAGCACAACAGCCATGGATATGAAACAAAAAGAATCCTACAAAACGCTCAAACACGTGGCCATGAAGGTGAAGAAGAAAGAATTTGGGAAAGAGCTCCAAAAATGCAGCTCTTAAAAGAAGGGACGAGGCTTGAAAGAATAGTTATTTGAAATGATTTACATCCTTTGGATTATGGTTTATAAATGCTATAACCACTATCCTAAGAAGTGAATGCTATAAATGCTATAACTACTATTATAAATGCTATAACCACTATCCTAAAAGGAAAGTGAAAGATACATTCTAAGTGCTTAAGATAAAATTATGAGAACAATAGAAAATAACCAACCAAATAATACATGAAGTGCAGAAAAATAAGTGGAAAAACAATTAAGCTACAAGTTTAAACAATTAAGCTACAAGTTTAAGCCCTCTGGAAAACCCAATGATTGTGTAGAATCAACCCTTTTCGCAGTCATTATTTCCCCGAGACCACTGCTTATATCTGAATAATTGTATTTATACTCAAAATAGTCAGAATTCAAATGTTGTAAAGAAACAGATGCTTAAAAAATATTGAAAATGTTGTCATATTCTCTGCCCTTGGGCACAAGGAGATGGATACCATAAAATTTTTAGATACCTCTCTCCCCTACATCACAAATTGAATGAAAACCACAACAAAAAAACACTACGTCGAAACCCGATCATGGAAATCAAACTGGACGAAAACAAACCACAAAAACAAACAACCAAAATAGATAGGAAACCATAATAATGGAAAACCCAAAAATATATAACTAATCAGAAAAAGAATGGAAGAGAATAAATCCAAAAATCAAAATCACTAACACATAAGAATAAAAATACACATACAACCTTAAGCATCCATGGAAAACAATTCAAAAAACAAGAAAGAAAAAAATCAAATATCTTTCCAAGGAGGAAGGAAATTGCTTTGTGGTTTGCGAGATATATAACAAATATATAGAGACAGTTCCAACGGCTAAAAAAATCAATTTCATGTCTTTCCACAAGTAAAAATATCTTCATGTATCCGTTGTAGCTTT
The DNA here is from genome assembly GCA_010110895.2 of Picea sitchensis. NCBI lineage: Eukaryota > Viridiplantae > Streptophyta > Pinopsida > Pinales > Pinaceae > Picea > Picea sitchensis. The sequence continues at coordinate 24,109 of SNQJ01S0094909.1, forward strand.
TGTTGGGTATTTTGAATGTATAAATTTTAATTTATTAATTCGTATATATATATATTCATTAATAAAATTTTAAATAATATTATTTGTTTTAATCAAATTAAATCATTTATTTTTTAATAATTCTTATTAATTTATTTTAATTTAATTTAATTTTATTTATTTTTAATAATTCTTATTAATTATTTTTATTTTATTTTTTTAGTTTTTGATTTTTAAAATAAATATATAATAATTTCAACCCAACATTGTATTTAAATGTCCATCATGACTTCGTAATACTACATAAATTAACATCTATTAATGTCTAGCAAATCATTATAAAAGTAGATTAATCATATTTAAAAAGTATATTAATCAAAATGTAAATTGAATTGTAGCCCATAGCATCTCCTTATAGAAGCAAGAAACATTAAGTTCTTAAAAGTACATGTAAAGTACAATATAATGCAACCAAAAAAGGTAGGATAAGATATAAAAGACATGATGCAAGTGATTAGCCACCACCCGTAAAGTGAATGATGCCAAAACAAAACTTAAGAAGATGTCAAAGTGTTCCAAAGTTCGTGTCTAAAGACGACGAGGAGGGCCAAGAGATGGTCTCCTTGTCAAAATCATCAATAATAGGCAATCGTTAATGCACCTATACAAGATATCCTCTGATGTAGTTGACGGGGTCTGGGATTATGATCTTAGGGAGAGGCATCAATGAGAGAGCCCCATACTCCTAACATTACAGGTCAAGGAGAAAAATATATGGATGAATGACCAACAACTCTGGACGTAGAGTGTTTGATGTTTAGGCAGTATGGATCTAAGATTGTTTGAATCTATACTGTCTATTAGTACGTATGGAGGGTGGGTGCTACACACTGTGAGGTGCTTAAGGTTTAGAGTGGCAATTGCTTAAGGGCCTCAAGGAGGTCGATATATGGTTCCAGAGTTGAGGTGTCACAAAATGGGCTTTTGATGAATATGCTAGTGGATGATGGGTATTCCCTTGGCTCTTGTTGCACCAACCCATTAGGACAACTCAAAAATAGGAGGTGACATGTTTGATAGGATCCAACTTGAATGGCAAAGGGAGAGTCTTGGATTTGTGCTCAATAGCCTCTCTTATGAAGAGAGCAAGACAACATAGATTGGTGTATTGGAAGAACATGGTCATAGAGCCACCTACGCCCTAAAAAGGACAATGGAATAACCCTATGATCTCATAGTATAGGGGACCTCTAAAGATAAAGTGTTCCTCAATCTCTAGTGCTCGGAGGTGACAAAGATACCATACTCTATTTGACCTTAAGATGTGGTCATTTGTTTGAATCTAAAGCCTATGAGAGGAAACACATAACTTCCCTATAGGGTTCAAAGGCACGTTGCCAATGCTCATGTATATACTAAGGATGTATGATAAGGGCATCCTAGAGATGTAGAAAGTGCTTAGAATAGGAGGCCATCATAAGGGGCAACCCTTTGAAGGTGATACCTAAGTGATATGGATGCATTGTTGACTGATGTCTTCTCTAATCACCCTATTTAACTCCTTAGATGTCAGAAGATGTCCAGGAGCTTCCATGGAGTAATTGAAGGGGGGGAGTTGGTTAGGAGAGATGGAAATGCACTAGAGTAATTGGGATGCCTTAGAGAACCAACCACGCCCCTATCATGTGGGGGTGGCAATGGCTATAGCCTCAGAGAAAAGAACAAGAAAAGGGTATTGATCTCTCCCAGGGGTTGAGTTCCTAAAGATACGAATCCTGTAGAGAAAAAAGACCCATCTAAAGATGGACTTTAACTAGAAGGGTTGGGCCCCAAACTCTTCATGCACAATGGGTTGTGGAACCTTTCATTTGCCTCAAATGATGCACCCAAAGAGGAGGATTTAATTTTCTCAATCTTGACCCGTTGTGATTGAAGGATGCTTGGGCCCCAAATCTTTGAACCATAGAGGACATTGGGCTTGATAATGGTGTCCATTAGGTGCATCTTCAATGAGTTTTCCAAGAGAATGATTGTGAAAGAATTGGCATTCAAGAAAGGCCAATGATCCATAGCCCTTGCTGAGCCAAGGTTACAAAGTGCATCTCACATTGAAGTGTGTTCATGTGAATTAAATCCTTAAGCAACTATAAGATGTGGAAATATCAATCTCTTCACCTTGGAAGAAGAAATTAAAGGCGATGAAAGCACTGATAGAAGTGTTGAAGATCATGAACTTGGTTTTACCCAAGTTAACCATCAACTATCGGAGGTTGTGAAAATTGGAGAGGGAATCCACTACCACTAAAAATTCCCTGGGAGGAGGACAAAGGAATAAAATCATTAGGGAAGAGAAGTATGGATATCAGTACATGGTGAATGAAACAATTATCTCCCTCTTGAATGTGCATTGAGCTTGTGGAGGAAAGACTCCAACTTACCGATGTAAATCACAAAGAAGATCAGTGAAAGGGGGCACCCCTACTTCACAATAATAGTACTTTGGATGAACTATAAGAGCCCAAGTGTTGTGCAAATACTACCTAGAACTCACTCATAAAGCCTAATGATAGAAATTAGAAGGACCTCAAAGATCCCAATGTCATGAAGCTATTGGAACATGACCTCATGCAAAGAAGTATCAAATGCTTTGGGAAGTCCAAAAAGAAGTTGAAGTCTTTCAAAGAGTGATGATGGGCCTTCTCAATGATGGCCCTCAATGTAAAGATGTGAAAAGTAGTTTAGTATTCTAGGTGAAAATCTGCTTGCCCATGTGCCCCGAGAGACCTCTCAAGCTCCTCCAAGAGCTCCAAGTGATGAACCATGACATAGAGCTCAACAAATGTATATCCAATCACAATGGTCCTATAGTTTTTGGAATCCGAAATACAACTATATCTAAGAATTCGATGGATGATTTGGTGGGACAAAACTTGAGGGAAGCCAAAGCATACAACAAGATTAAATAAATAAATAATATATTAATGAAGGGACTACGTATGGAGTTAGTACCGTGTTTGAGTAATTTGGCCTAAAGGCATTCCTTGTTAGTTTCCATGCTTGTGCTCATAACCCTGATCACTCGCATATTGTTTCCCTTGGAGAAATGGTAGCAAGAGGAGCGGGTGGAGGAGATAATGGTGGGGAGGCATTCAAGAACATTGGAAAGGGAGACAGTGTGGGATAACGATTAACATATTGTTAAGGAGAAAATGAAATACATCAATTAATTTTGGATTTTTTCCCTTTTTAGATTTTTTCCACTTTTTGGATTTAATGTATTTTTAATTATTATCATATTGACTTAGATTCATTTTAATCTCACCTTTATTGATTTTTTTAGAGAAGTTAAATTTTTGAAGTTGCAAACCTTTTTAAGGATGAAAAAGCTTTAGAAACAATTTGTACTTAAATGATTTGATCTCTATGAACACTTGAGATATCTAAGGTAAGATGGATTTAAACTAACTTGTATGCATGTATTATAGTTGCAAGGAGAAAATTAAAAAATAAAAACAGTTGCAGATACGTAGTGGCTAGTACTGCCAAAATGGCTAGTAAGCTATTAATCCTAAATGTGGACAAATAGATAGATTAGGACTATAGCTATTGCTTTTACACACTGTATGCATTGAAGGTTGTTAGTTTGAAGTGTACATACTCTATGCTAAATAGAAAACTACCTTTTAAATTTATTAAACAAATTTATAAGTGAATAATTTTGTATAGGGTAATTGTATTTAACTAAATTGTTTAAGAATAAGTAATATTTTGTTTATGAAATCCATTAATGATATGACTTGCGCTGACAATATTTTAATTTGACAACTCGTATGATAATTTTTAAAATTTAGCAATGCATCCACTTTCAACTCTAATCCTTATCCTTATCATTATCGTTAGGAGGATATTGCTTAAATTTAATGGAATATGAAATATGGAAAGAGATATATGTGCAAATAGGTCTTTCTATATTTAATAAATTAATTTAAATCACTCATTTCCTTAAATTTAAGTTACTCATTGGCATATGTGACATAATAATAGATATTGCATATATCAATTCATGCCCCATCCAAGTGTATTCTAATTATGTGGAAACGTGGTTGAAGATGAAGGAATTTGACTTGGTGCTTGGGGATTTGGATGAGGCTTTATGGATAGATTTTGGCCATTTCAAAGTGCCCTACAGGAAAGGATGGGCTCTACTTGGCCCAAGGCAGTATGTGACAGCTTGTGAATATTTGGATGACATAATGGCAGGGAAGGTGTGCAAAGTGTTATATGTTTTGTTTAAGCTCTAGATGACATGCAAAGCAAGAAGCATAGCTAGCCACCCTTCATTCATCATGACTGTGATAGTTCTATTTATATGTTCACCATTAAACTCTTTTAATATTTTATTGCATGAATTCAATCAATGGAATCATTGAACAATTACATTGTGGTTAAGAGATGAAAATGTAGGTATATATGGGTTCTATTTTATCAAAATAATGAGATGCATGTATTGAATATAATCTTGTTCATTACTAGTGAATGTAGATGGAGGAGAAAGAAGTGACATATCTAGGAATGCTACAAGTCATAAAATTATCAACCAGTTTTGTGCAATATTGTTGTGTAGTTGGAGATAAAAGAAAGAAAATTTAAATGGGTTACAACACACAAAGGAGGCAGAACTACAATAAGAGTCCTAGAGATTCATTCACCAAGAAGAGAGCATATTAGCATATGAAGTTATGAAGATGCAACTGTTTTTAAAGAAATGCTTGATCAATGATCTAAATAATGTGTGATGGTATTTTTTGGGAAAGAGACCAAAGGAAATATTGGCAATGTAGTTGTGGGAAAATGATGTTTACACACGTTTGGAGGAGGTTGCATGCACATCAACCACAAAAACATAAGAGCATGTAGTGGAAAAATAACGAAAATATCTAATGGTAGATGTTGATTATCCTTTCAAACCAAAGGAAATATTGGTAATGTAGTTGCATGAAAATGATGTTTACATGCCTTTGGAAGAGGTTACACATGTCACGGCAACCACACAAAAAGAAGAGCTTGCATTGACATGCCAACAAAAGTATTTAATGGTTGATGTAGGTTTCAATTATGCCACTTAGACAAATGAATCACCAATTCCACTTCATTAATCATTATGTGTAGGTTTAAGAATTCATCACGACATGTTCATGAATTACAAATCAAGTTTGTAACAATTCACAACACAATTTGTTGCAAATGTTGCACAAGGATAAAATTGGAAATAACAATTTAGGAGAATGGAATGGGCATGCAAGAATTGAACTACAACATGAGAGAATTGGTTGATATCTCCTTGAAATTGAATCCTTTAGCCAAGGAATTTGTTCTCCTTTCTCTTGCAATTCATGGATCACCTTCCCTCTTCTCTTCTCTGGGCATATCTATCAGCAACAACAACAGTGACATATCTACCAAAAATAGTAGTAGTGGTGGTGTATTCTCTTCTCCAGGAATATATACCAGCATTAGTAGTAGTGGTGGAAGTTATAACAATAACAATTATAGCCGGTAATATTTTTGTATTTCTCCATTGATCCTTTAAAAATATTCAATGAAAATTAAGGGGTTGTGTTTTAAAGAAAAAGAACCAAGCTAAGCACCCTCACAAATAAGCAACAATCAAAGAAAACTCGGATATCGATGAGCAACTCAGAGAGTATTTCCACACAGAAATATGAAGCTAGGTAGACTAACTCATTCCCTACAGGAGTAGCACCGGTTAAGGGTCTCGATAGGAGGCTACTGAGTAGAAGAATATGACCCTAAAGTGGCTAGCTAGACTGACAAGGCCCCAAATACGACTACATCTGGAGAAATTTGTGCAAAGCCTTTAGTCTCGGCATAAAAACTATGAAAATATGGAGCGTGCCCCTTCTCTCAATACAAGCATGAAAACATTATCTTGTTACCTTTTGTTTCATTGTTATTTACAACAACTAGTATTTTTCTTATGGATTCTTTGAACCTAGACCTATCCACTGCTAACTTCAACCTTATTGTCTTTGGTTTGCTCAGGATCTCTACTGGTAGAGGTGGAGGAGAAACAAAAGCACCAGATTAGGGATGAGATAATGTAGTGGCATTGGAGGTGGAGGAGACAAAGGATGAACACCACTAGCATTAGCTCAATGTTGGCATTGGGCATTAGATTTAAATCTATATAGATTTAGATTCTTTCCCGATATTTGCATGCAAGCTTCCTTCCATGAATGCTCATGCAAACATGTGGAAATTTGCATGAGAGCCTATGTTGATGAAATAGATACATGGATTGCAGAGAGGCATTGAATGAAGAGATAACATCGACTGTAGAGACATGATACCTCAACTACAGATGATACCTCGATGGCAGAGACATGATACCTCATGACGGGTGCTCAAATTGACATCTTTGTAACACCCGTCGAATACTTTTTGTACACCTTTTTCCAATTTACATTTCCATATTAATATACTTTTCATCCACAATGATGCATTTTTGGTCAAAGTATAATCACTCACTCAACATGTCATTTGAATACATATTCTTATGCATTTTCAGGATATTATCACCTTTTGTGCTAACAATGGTATACAGGAACAAATTTGCATAGGTACCTTCACATCACAAGAATTGAAATCCCTATTCAAGTGTAGTTGTTGCAACTTTGGTCTTTGTTTCTATTATCATCAAAACAATTTTCAGCTAGGATCCAAGTTTTGGAAATTTAGCGAAGACCTACATCGTTGCAGAAATGTGATAGTTTGGGGGACCGGTCTACATCTGGCAGCATATGGAGAAATATAGCGGAGGAACGAAAGGTAGGACCCAGTGGACCGTTGATTTTGAAGCGGCCCAGATCAATGGATGAGACCCATATCAGGCAGTGAAATAGAACGAAGTTTAATTTTATGAAGGCGAGCCAAGGAAAACTACCATGGTTTCATTCGTGGATGTGTGGCACCCTTAGAGGTACATCGAGGCGAAAGGTGGTCTACATAAAACCGTTTCCTCCAACCCTCGATATCGAAAGTCGATGGGACCCGACAGATCGTCGATCTTGAAGTAGCCCGAATCAACGACTAAGGCACATATCGAGCAATGAAGCAGTGCGGAGGATAATTATTTGAAGTTGGGCCGGGGAAAACTACTATGGTTTCAATCATGGACGTGTGGCATCATCAGAAGTACATTGGGGCAAAAAGAGGTTTATTCAAAACTGTTTTCCCCAATCCCCGATATCGATAGGCACCTATAAAAGGAGGGCCCCCGACATTATTTTATGATATTTTGAAGCATTCAAGCGTTTGAAAATTGGTGAAAAGCATCCATTCGAAACACAAGCTCAAAACTGAATCATATTTTTTCTTTCTTCACCGCTTAACATGTATTTTTCTCCATGGCTGCTAACCCTGTCATTTTATCCATAACTGAGCAAGATCTCACCTCTAGAGAAGAAGCCCTAATTGACAGGGAATCCGATGTTTTCGACACAGAAATAACAATCTCGCCCATTTCCATCTCCAAATCCAATCGGCTAGACAATGTTGGAAAATGTATACCCTTCCTCGAATCGGCCCAAGCATCCATCACCCCTTATGTCATAGAAGTCATTTTTCCTTTCCTAGAGTTCGTCATCTGGTGTGCAGAACAATATTCGCAGGAAGAAAAGGCCATTTTGAATAAGTTAGGGTCAAAGGTATTATGTGAAATAGATAGTTTGTCGCTTCGACACACCCTCAGTATACCAGAACCTTTCCCCACAGTGTCAAAGCCCTTCGAGGAAGAAAAACTGATCACAATCTACAAAGAATGCCCCTCAGAAGTAAAAACCATGTTTCTACAAACCATTGTCAAACCTGAACAGCATTCCGAAGGTCTGTCGTTACCTATCAATGTAAACGTTATGATTATTGAGGTCCAGTGGGCTTGTTTCCTTGCTTAGTCAAATTTTAGGGTTGGATAACAACAAGTTTGTAGTAGAAGTCATGTTGGGTTTCTTGTTGACCTTATTTATGTTAGAGTCTATTCAGTCAATTTGTATCAGTTTTGACAGGTTCATCACTGATAATATGCATCAACAATTGGTAAATTTCAATTCATTAAGACACTTCAAATATTACACTCACTTGTTGAGAATGTCCCTGGAATCGAACAAGATCGAATTTCCTGAAACTGAATTCATCTCAACTAAATGTAAGAGGATCACCATGCTTATTTTCATCAATAAGATCATGTCTAGGGTGCACAGTCTTATCTTCGACACATACTTGCCAAGGGTTCTAGAAGAAATGAAAAGATTTTTACAACCAAATCCAAAGAGCAGGGTGGGAGATTGGATGTTGTTCATACAATCTACTATGATTTGGGTATATGGATATCAAGAAGGACCTTTCCTTTTACCAGTATTTTTGACTCCCAGATTATTTTCCTTAGATTTCATCAAACAAAGGATTATTTCAGAGACAAAGCATTTTGAAGATGCACAAGACATCTAACTTAAAATTCGCTTTCATGGTGGGGCCCTTTGTGGTAAAGACTAGGTCTTGTTTACCTCAGATTCAATCCAAACTCAGTGAATTTGGTTTTACATAGTTATAGGGGAGGAGAGATGAACTGCACCAGATCATATCTAAGAGGAGGCTGATGAGCAGACAAAGCCCCTACGAACATGAGCAAGTTGAAGAATTTGATAGATTGGCAAAATTGGAAGTCTATGCAAATATGGAGATCACTTTGCAGCTTGATCATACACAACATGTAGAGTCTTCCCCTCAGTAGGTCTAGACACAAAAAACTTCTCTGAAGTTGATTATTAAATCCCCAAAGGAGAGTGTTTATAACAAGAGGATTAGTTCAGAGGCATTGGGTGCTGGTAGTTAGGGAAATATTCTCAAGAAAATGAAAATCACACCATCTTCTCTGGTAGTGGACCTAGAGGAAGAAGAGCCTAAAGAAGAAACTGAAGATTTCCTCCATAGACCATCCATAGACAGCATAGCTAGCTTCTCTAGAGCAAGAGAAAGAGACGTTCAGACAAGAAACACTAAATTACAAAGTTAAATTGTTGCAGCTGGAAAAGGAGAAAGAGAATTGGTTACAAGGACAAGTAGCAACATAAGATATGGTTCTCATTGTACCTGCTGATGTTGAAGCTAGATTGAGCACTGATGGATTGGTTCAAGCCATGTCCCAAGTGAGTTTATAGACAGGGGAAATCAAAAGCCTTAAGGAGGCCTTGGTAAAGCTAAAACAAGAGATGAAAATAAAAGATGAAAATATGACTCCACTCCAAAGAGAAGATAAAGATTTGCAAGAGATAGTAAGCAAGCTAAGAACGAGGTTAAAATGTAAAACACTGTTATGAGGAGATAAACATGTGATCTGGGATGCTATTTGTAATATCCCCAAGGACGAGCCCTATTGTAATCATGTTTATGAATTGTAAATCATGTTTTGTAGGTTGGTGAGCCAAGTATTGATAAGCTGGTGGGATTATGTGTTTATTAGGTCGGAGAGCCTAAGTGTCAAAGGCCATGAGCCTATTTTTGTATATGTAATATGCAGAATGTTAATAAAGATTAAACATTGCTACGTGCAGACTGACCACGAAGAAAGAGTGATGGGGGACTAAGCTTCCGCAAGGTGGGTAAGGGAAAAGGGGTTGAAAGGTTGGAAATAGAGGCTAAGTGTTGAGCCTAGGGGAAAAGCTTAGGGGCTTAAGTCCTTAGGAATAATAATTTATTATTATTCCAAAAGTTATGTGAAAGGTATGTCTTCATCCTAAGTTCCTGGAAGGGGGAATGTGTGAAAAAGGGAACGCATGCTGATGCAACGCATGCAACCTCATGGGCGACATGTGTCAGCCCAGGCACATGCAATTTAACCCAAGAATTGAGCCATGATGGGGGTTTGTTCCCCATTCTGTCGTCCGCTGTCTAAACTGAGGGATCTCTGCATGTAAGTTCTGTAAGCCTCACGCAACTCTGAAAACCGAAGCCTGTGATGTTTTCTTGAGGAACCAATACACCTTTATCCGAACTGTTGAGTTTGTGTTCGACCTATGCGTGAATTTCTTGCCATGCATCCTACAAATGGGTGTTATCTGAATCATGTTGTGTTTTAGTGGCCTGTTGTTGTTTCCTATTTACACTCCCCGTTTTCCTGTTGCTGATGTCACCCGTGAGTTAGCCGAAAGTTATTGGTGCTACTATCACCTGTGAGTTGACCAAACGATGATGTCGTTGTTGTTATCTTGAACTTGCGGGAATTGAATTGGGTATTGGTGGAAGAACTGGGTTGTCAGGCCCTTGGTAGAATAGATGGGTTGCCAGGCCTGTGAGAAACTCTCTCCAGGTGAGGGAGTCTGCTGGGGAGTGGTTTTCTCCCAGAGAGAGTCCAGCACCAACTACATAGCTTTGAGAATTCCTGATCCAGCCTGTTTTCAAGGCCCAGAAGGGAGGTGAAGCACCAATGGACTGTGCTTGTGAAGGTGTATACTCCCGGGCATAACAAGCATGTGGGGAATGAGAGTACATGAGTAGTGGGCATAAGAAGGCTTCTGGGAGACTCCATCTGATTGCTCTGTGTAGTTTTCCAGTAACCTCAGCCTAGTCTAGCATTCCCTTACCTTGGGTGGAGCTTAGTCCCAGCTCGGGGGTGACCCATGGTTGAGCATGATGAGCAGTGAGGTCTAAGGCTGGGAGGTTCATAGAAAGTCTGCACATAGTTCATGGAGTTTCTATAGTTTCAAAGATAATTATATGCATGTATTTAATTTCAATTAAAATGCTTGTCTGTGATGCTTGCAATATTATCATGTATTCCACTACGATGATATTTATGGTTGATTCCATTAATTCTGTATGTTAGCAGTAATTATATGTTTACTCTGTTAAGCCATTTAACTTCAATTAAATGCATACTATATAAGTATGAGAATGTTTTCGCGTAGTAGCATTTCCCGACAAGTGGGTTGATAGTCGGGGTCGTTATAGTATGGTAACATAGCCCAAGGTTTCAATGCTGAGCCTAGATGGGCCAGATAAGTCTTCTTTGGACCCAAGGTTTTGAGAGGAAATTGTTTCTGGAGGACTAATTTCGAACCTTAGAAGGTTTCTAAGTGCCAATGGGCTACTTGGCTGTGTACGAAGTTCAGGAGAGTAGCGATGAAATAAAACCGCAGTCGGCGTGCCATTTGACCATAGAGAGGGAGGGCACTCAACACTTGGGGTGTTGGAGCCGTAGGATCTGTTCGGAAAGAAAGGAAAAACCTTTACAACTGTTAGATCCGAAGAAGGTGTCGAGAGGATATCCGAGAATCCTTTCGGGAGTTTGACTGTCGGGAAAAGAGGGGTGTGATGAGGAACAAACCCCTGAAACTCGAAACTCTGAAGTCCCGAGAATATCTACACCGTAGATCTGGGAAAATATCTCGTCCGTTGGATCGAGCAGAAGAGAAGAGAGTAATTTCGGGAGTTCGGTCATTGGGAGAAGTGGGATGTGCTAATGCACAAACTCTTGAAGCCCGAAATCATGAAATCCCGAAGAGTTGAAGTAGTGGGTTGGGTTGACGTCACGTGGATGGGTGTGGACCCATGGGATGTGTGCCATGTGCCAATGGGCCCTGAAGGGAAAGTAGATGCAGTGGGGCCATATGGCATCAAGTGAGGTAACGTGGACCTTCTTAAGTACACCACGTGTCACCACCATGGTTGGTGACAACTATGTTGTGGGCCCGGTGGTTAGAAAATTCGAAAGTTCGAAAGTCGGGAGTTGGAGAGGGAAGCGAGTATGAGAGCCTCCAGGACCGAAATCCCAAAACCTCGAAACCCGAAACCTCAAAGTTCCAATTAGAGAACCTTGAGATCTAGTGCTTGGTCACGAATCATGGTCGCGTGGGTTGGGAAACTAAGAGAAAAAGGGCTAAGGCCTGAGTGCACTACAAAGTCGAGCAGAGCTTAGAAAATTCATGGAAACTGAACATTTTCTTGAATCAAGTTGTGTATGAATGTTGTGGTATTTTTTAAGGAATAATGACTTGAAAAATTCTGGTTGTCTGCATGTTGTGATGCAGAAGTTCAACAAGCACCGGAACCAAATAGAATTGCCACTGAGTGCAAAAGAAATGGAACGGGCACGGATTGCTTCTAGTTCTGAGGAAGATGAAAAAGGAATGAATTTTCATTTTGGGGTTGAAGGATCGAACTCCAATGGCCATGGAGAAGAGATAGATAAGGAAGGAAACATAAGGAAGATCATTGAAGGATTGAAAAAATATTCCCAAACTCACCAAGAAGATAGTAGAAAGGTTAGGAAAAACAAGGAGAATTCAACATAAAGTTGTTAAATATTGGAGAGAATAGAAAAGAATTTGGATAAGGAGAGTGACTCGAGCATAACAGGGAGTCACCAGACTTCTAAGGGAAGAATTTCAAGGAGTGTGGGTAGACACTATCATCATTCCCAAGGTCGCTCCAAGAGAAGGAAACACAGTAGTTCAAGCCCATCTCCTACCAGAAATCACAGGAGATCTGGGGTGGATGAATTGAAGGGAGAGATGAACAATATTAAGCCTCCTATGTTTGATGGAGAATATCAGAATGAGGAATATGTCGAAACATGGTTTCTTGGTATGAGGAAATACTTCCAACTATAGAATTATTCTTCTCATGAGGAAGGAAGAATTGCGATGTATCAACTGAAAGGAAAAGCATCCATGTGGTGGGATCAACTTGTGCAGGTGCAACACATTAGAGAGAAAGATATCACTTGGAAAGAATTCAAGAGGTATTTTGAGAAGAGGTATTTGACTAAGAGATATTATGACAGAAAGATGAAGGAGTTCTTTGAACTCAAGCTAGGCAGCATGACCATTGATGAGTATGAACGTACGTTTTTGGAATTGTTGAAGTATGTTCCATTCATAAAAGAAGAAACTGTCAAGATTCAAAGGTATATGAGTAGACTGCCACCTTCCATTGGTGACAAGATCCAATCTGATGACCCAAAAACCATGGAAGAAACGATATAAGAGAGAAATGCTTATATGAGCAACAAAGAGAAAAGCCTACCTTTCGAAAGGCTTGGGACGACCAGAGGAAGTTCAATAAAGAACAGAGGAAGAAGGGAAAAAAACCTCCCTTTTTCAGAAATAGTCCTCAAGGACAACCATCGTTTAGAGAGTCGAGAATGGCTGAAGTAGGGGAACAAAGGCCAAGACAGATGCCCATTCAGTGTTGGGGATGTCAGGGAAACCATAAGTACAGATATTGTCCCCACAAAAATGGCAAAGTGAGAGTTGTCCATAATGTTCAACAAGCTGAAATAGTGGAGGACATGGGCAGTAGAATGCCAAGGATCTATGCAGCCCTGGACAACAAGCAAGTTGAATTTCAATCACACATGATTGAAGTAGAAGGTATGATTAACAACCAACAATTTACTATTTTAATTGATTTAGGGGCTAGTCATAGTTATGTAGATCCTAGAGTGGTGGAAAGTTTGCATTTGTCAATGAGAAAACATAAAAAGTCTTGGTTAGTACAGTTGGATATAGGAACCAAGAGAAAAGTCACTAAGTTAGTTAAGTCATGTCTAGTGGATATGAAGGGATTGAGCACAAAGGCTGAATTGAATATTCTAACTTTAGGGTCTTGTGATTGTCTAATTGGGATGGATTGGTTGGACCAAAACCATGCCATATTGGACTATCATAACAAGGCATTCACTTGCCTGGATGAGGAATGGAATCAGAAAATAGTCCAAGGAATTCCCAGAGATGTTGCTATAAGAGAAATCTCAGCAATGCAGCTGAAGAAGTGCTACATAAAAGGTTGTCAATTAATTACAGCCCATGTGGAGGAAGAAACTAGGGATGAAGTCTCAAAAATTGGAGATCATGCAGTACTAAAAGAGTTTGAAGATGTATTTTAGGAGGTACCCGGACTACCTCCAAAGAGAGATATTGATTTCTCTGTAAACTTGATGCTTGGAGGAGCTCCGGTGTCAAAAGATCCTTACAGAATGAGTACGCTAGAGCTGAAAGAGTTGCGATTGCAACTTGAAGAGATTTTGAATAAGGGGTACATACGCCCAAGTGTGTCACCTTGGGGAGCCCCGGTACTATTTGTGAAGAAGAAGGAGAGAATACTGAGATTGTGTATCGATTTCAGATAATTGAACAAAGTAACTGTGAAGAAAAAATATCCTCTGTCGAGGATTGATGAACTCTTCGATCAATTGAAGGGTGCGAAGATATTTTCAAAGATAGACCTCAGGTCGGGATATCACCAGGTAAAGATAAATGATGAAGACATCAGCAAGACCGCCTTTAGAACAAGGTATGGTCATTACGAGTTCACAGTGGTGCCATTTGGGTTGTCAAATGCACCCGCTATTTTTATGTGCCTGATAAATGGTGTATTCAAGGACTATCTAGACAAGTTTGTCATAGTCTTCTTGGATGACATTTTGGTGTATTCCAAGACAGAGGAAGAGAATGAACAACATCTGAGGATGGTGTTGTAGGTACTAAGAGAGCACTAGTCATATACCAAGTTGGGAAAATGCGCATTTTATCATGAGCAGATCCATTACTTGGGGCATATTATTTCGAAGGATGGGATAGTTGTAGATCCTCAGAAGATTGAGGCCATTAGAGAATGGCCAGCGCCAAAGAACATGATAAAATATAGATCCTTCATGGGATTAGTTGGTTATTACAGAAGGTTTATAGTAGGGTTCTCAAGGATATCTCACCCTATCACTTCCTTGTAAAGGAAGGAGAAGAAGTTTCAGTGGACAGAGGATTGTGGGAAAATATTTCAACAATTGAAGCAACTGTTAACCAGTTCTCTAATCTTGAGGATTGCAGATCCAAAAGAAGATTTTGTGGTGTGCACTGATGCGTGCAAAGAAGGACTGGGAGGGGTCCTCATTCAGAATGGATTCGTAATTTGTTATGAATCTAAAAAGTTGAAAAAGCATGAAAGGAACTATGAAACTCATGATTTGGAGTTGGCAACCATAGTACACACTCTAAATAAATGGAGGCATTACCTCATGGGAAGGAGGTTTGAAATGAGAACGGGCCACAATGGTCTGAAATATATGTTTAATCATCCAACCTTGAATGCTAGGCAGAGTAGGTTGTTGGAGTTTCTGTGTGAGTACAATTTTGATATCAAGCATATCAAAGGGACGAAAAATAAAGTGGTTGATGCACTCAGTAGGAGAGTGCATGAATTACATGCTACAACCATTAGCATGTGCCAAAATAATATTAAAAGCAGAATTTTGGAGGCTGCAAATACAGATTTGCAGTATAGGGATTTGGTAGCAAAGCTACAACAAGGTAAGATGCCATAGAAAGTGGAGAGTTATAAATTGGAAATTGATGTAATACTTCTGTACAAGAACAAAGTTTATGTACCTAATGTCCAAGATTTCAAACTTGTTATTTCGCATGAAATGCATAATGTGCCTTATGTAGGGCACCTTGGATATCATAAAACCATGGCAGCATTCAAGAGACATTACTTTTGGCCAGGTATGAAGAAAGATATTGTTGAATACATCGCCATAGGTATGGAGTGCTAGAAAGTTAAAGCTGAGCACAGACACCCAGCAGGGTTGTTGCAACCTTTACCCATTCCTGAGTGGAAGTGGGAAGTAGTGACAATGGATTTCATCACAGGATTGCCCAGAATAGGCAAGCAACATGATTCAATTATGGTGGTGGTGGACAATCTTATGAAAGATTCCCATTTCATTCCATTAAAGACTACTCACAAAGCAGTGGATGTTGCCGACATCTTTGTGAACGAAATAACACGCTTGCATAGAATACCTAAGACAATTGTGTCTGACAGAGACCCGAAATTTACCTCAAATTTCTGGAAGGGGTTGTTCAAAGGATTCAGAACGAATCTGAACTTTAGCACAACTTATCATCCTGAGTCTGATGGGAAGACAGAGAGGGTGAACATAGTAATAGAAGACGTGCTAAGGATGTATGTGATGGACAAACCATCGAAATGGGAAGACTACCTGCATTTGGTATAATTCACCTACAATAATGGGTATTAAGCATCGTTGAAGATGAGCCCATTTGAAGCACTTTTTGGAAGAAAGTGCAATACTCCAGTAAGTTGGGATAATCCAGCTGACAGGGTCGTAGTTGGGCGAGAGTTTCTCAAGGAAATGGAAGAACAAATGCTAAAAATTAAGCAGAATTTAAAGGTTGCCCAAGACAGGCAGAAAAGTTATGTTGATAAGAACAGAATCCACAGAGATTTCAGAGTGGGTGATCATGTTTTCCTGAAAGTAAAAGCCAATAGAAGTTCCCTGAAGCTGGGAAACTGTGCCAAGTTGGCAGCCAGATTTTGTGGGCCATTTGAAACCCTAGAAAGGATTGGGCCAGTTGCATATATGCTTTCATTACCTGCATCCATGAATGTACATAATTTCTTTCATGTTTCATTGCTTAAGAAATATATACCTGATGCTAATCATGTAATTGAATGGAATGTGATTCAGGTGGAACAAGAAGGTGTCCTGCAACTACATCATGTGCGCATATTGGACCGGAAAAACAAACAGCTTCGGAATCGAGCTATAGGGCTTGTAAAGGTCCAGTGGACCTGGTACGGTCCTGAGGACGCGACTTGGGAACATGAAGATATTATGCGGGTAGAATATCCACATCTTTTTGAATATTTTGGAAATCTTGTTGATGTTGTGTAAAATTTTCACTGAGGATAGTGAAAAAATAAGGGGAGGGGATTGTAATATCCCCAAGGACGAGCCCTATCGTAATCATGTTTATGAATTGTAAATCATGTTTTGTAGGATGGTGAGCCAAGTATTGATAAGTTGGTGGGAATATGTGTTTATTAGGCCGAAGAGCCTAAGTGTCAAAGGTCAGGAGCCTATTTTTGTATATGTAATAAAAAGAACATTAATAAAGATTAAACATCGTTGCGTGCAGACCAACCACGAAGAACGAGTGATGGGGGACTTGTTGATACTGAGAGGGGGGTGAATGTTATCAGACTAATCGGTAGGTGCGAACACTAACTGATCTCCCTAGATCCACCTAGATCTAGAACAAAACAGGATAGGACAATACTCTTTCCCTAAGTTTTGACCGTTGAATTGACTAGGAGGAAGAAACAAGTAACATACCTTATTATCACTTCCTAGGGTCTTTTTTGCTCCCGCTTCGTTCCAGTGCTCTTGTGAATTCTAGACCAAGACAACACAAACCAACCAAAGTGAAGATAGCAAAATATGTTCAACAATTAACCTATGTGTATGATCAAGGAATTACACAATAAAGTGGAAATAGCTTTATGGGAAAGGGACATGCCACTGTATCATATTAATGGAAAGTAAAGCTTACAACCTGAGCCTTGATGTCGCAAAATTCCTTTCAATGGCTCTTGGATCCGACACACATACTTGCTCAATCCTTGCATGAAGAAGATCAAATCCTCTTGATAGACTTGCTAGAGTCTCCAAGCTGTTGTTCAATGCTGAGTCCTTCACACAATTCTTTAACCAATTCTCCAATGAATATTTCTTAACCTTTTCCATGAGAATTCCTCAATATATAAGAGAGAATGAATTAGTTACTTGGATAAGAATGATCCCAAAATATCAGGGAATCCAGTACTAGGATAACCATTCGAATGCCAACTCATCCTTCTAGAAGATTCCCTTCTAGAAACGTTGAGAATTCATCTTTTTCCATGCTTTGGGAAGAGTTCGCACCCTAGCAGTTCAACACAGTGTGAACTTCTCGCACCCTGGCTTAAGGCAGCCTGTGAGAATCAGGCATTCTCTCACCCAAATATACTATCAGCCTGCGAACCTTCTCCAAAAATGAGATTTCTGGAAAGAGAAGAAAGTAACTTTTCTGAGGAGAAATTTCTTATGAAGAGCCTGAGTACACCATCATCAATACATCATCATGATGACCAAAATCATGGGTAAAATAATGCCCCCCAAAGTATGAGGTTGGAACCAGTGACAACCGAAAGACTTTGTAAGCTCCATGAGTGTGTCAGAAACCAGGAGCACATCTAATCGAAAACCTGCGAACAACCAAGCATCTGCAGAATATCATATATATCAATTCTGAGGTAGGCATTCCCATACTCAGGTCATAGACTGATGACAATTGTAGACCTGGGTCATGGCCACCAATCATACACTGTGGATCCATGCCATCGAAATATAGCATAGCCACCATGAATAAACTGTGGATCTATGTGAAAAATTTCAAATTGAGACGACATAGCCACGAGACATACACAGTGGATCTATGTGTCACAGATAATACATACTCCATCACAACCTGAATAAAATATATTATGTCCAGGGTCTTCAATCTCATCGCCCAAAGTATGAATCTAACCATGTGATTACATGTGTTGAAGATGAACATGGCGGAAACCACTTGAT
>SNQJ01S0094910.1:0-31930 GCA_010110895.2 Picea sitchensis
TCAACAACAAGTTCTCCAAATATTAAAGGACAACCTGACCATGGCACATAATCACATGAAACAACAAGCAGATCAACATCGTAGTGAAATAAGTTTTGAAGTAGGGGATTAGGTGTTGTTAAGACTACAACCATACAAACAGATGTCCCTCAAGCAAGCCAAGAAGGATAATAAATTATCACCAAAGTATTATGGCCCCTATAATGTGTTGCAAAAGATTGGTACTATGGCATACAAATTGGAGCTTCCTGCATCTTCATGAGTACACCCATTTTTCCATGTTTCATGCTTAAAGAAGGTTATAGGCAACAAGATCCCAATTCAAACTATATTTCCAGAACTTGACGAGGAGGGAAAAATTATATTGGAGCCTGAAGCCATCACTAACACAAGAATTTGCCAACTGAGGAATAGATCCATTTCAAAGTAACTCATTAAATGGAGGAAAGTACCAGCTAAAGATTCCACTTGGGAAGATGAGTCTTTTATACAAAAGCATCCAGAGTTACTCAAGCATTAAGGAAAGCACTTGTCTCAAGGGGAGGGGCATGTTAAGCCCTAATATTGGCTCATTACCCCTTAATTGGGGCATATTATATTAGTAATGTTAGTTTATTTATGTTGTCTTTAGGCCATTAGTTGTAATTATTCCTCCTAGTCTCCTATATATACCAAGGAGACATTTTCATTTTGAATCATCTGGTACTTGAACATTTAAGTGGGGTAAAAGGAGGTTTCCCCCTCGAAGAGGCCTATTATCTGAAATTATCTCTTTTTCAAGGCCCTGAGTACTTTTTCTGAGGTTTTTCTATGCTATATTGATATTTGGTTCTTAACATCTACCTGACACGGTGAGTCGTGACAGCGTACTAAGGGACTTTGACTACACATTGATCATTGCATACATCCCGAAGGGGATACGTGCAGTTAAACCATAGTTGGAGAGGATTCCGACGTTGAGTATCAACAACTTCAACTTGGGAGACTACAAGAACTATGGAATGATTGCACCTCATAAGTATTTGACCAGGACAAAGGGGAAGAAGTCGAAGATAATCCCCCAGCCATGGACCATGGACATCATGAGGTCCACCATCCTGAACGTAATGAAGATACCCCACTTTGGAAGGCATCAGGAGGTTAACGCATGCATTGAAATCCTATTTTCTTTCTTCCATGGAGGTTATCTATGGATGGACAGACGCATCACCATAGATCTGGTGCTGATCCATCAGATCAATAGATTAAGCATGCAAGGACCAGACCCACAATAATTTTATCTAGGGAAGGTTGTAGATCATGCCCTGGTGCAGAGAATCAAAGATACCTATGGTGATGTGGAGAAGGGGAAGTGAGGCTACAAGGTATCCTCCATCCAGAATGGCGTAGTGTGCCTAGCCTGCCAGTTGATCATTGGTAAGCTAGTAAGGAAGAATAGACCCACGCAGATCACGGGGTTCTTTGTTGACTTCGCGGAAAAATGTATTGAAGGGATACAAATGAACTGGGCGAGCTACCTTGTCAACCATTTAGAGAAAGACTACCGCGAAGCTCAGGATCAGGGCTATGAGTTCCATTTTAGTTGGTTGCTGATCCTCATTACCTTTATTGCTTGAGAGATGCTAGAAGGTGCGACCTTACCTGAAATTGAGCCATCTGAACCCTTAGCTGCGAAGTTCACTACTCTCTGGTATTAGAGCGATATGGCTAAGAAATGGCAGTCAAACATGGTGTTCCAAACCTATTACCTACAGCTAAAGAGGGCTATTGAGTCTTTCCCTCGCATGACACCATATACACTGCATCGGTTTAGGCCATTTATGAAGTTTCACATAGATAGGCATTTCATATATATCACTGCACGCAGAGACGAACATAAATAAGATATTCAATATTATTACAATCTCACCAAGGAATACATGGAGGAAATCACTAAGAAGTGGCATGAAGAACTCCTGGTACCATTCAACCAGGAAGAACTATCTGACCCTAACGTCATTGAAAGCCCTATGGCCACTCACGAATAATATGATGCATCGAGTAGCAGCATGAAGAAAAAGAAGGGATATGTGTAGGAAATAAACAATGCATTGGTGAAGATTGCATTCGATTCACCTAAATATGATGAACTAAGCCAAGAAAAGGAAGGGGAAGAAGACAAGCAAAAGTAGGGCAAAGTAACACCACCTAGGGATCCCATTGATGAGGTTGAGATATCCAAGAAAAGAAAGGTTTCCCCCACGAAACCTTCATCATGGAAGAAGTCCAAAGCTAGTAATCCCAAGCTGCAAAATGTGCTCACGGTAGATGACATCGACCTCATCATCGTCATCGTATCAGATACATCAGAAGATATTTTACAATGCAATGAAGAAAAACAAGAAACCATGTATGATTGTATTGAAGCAGAGCTGAAAGGGGTACAACAAGCCCTCTACTCTATCCGCACAATATATACTACACCTTCGACATCTAAAGGGATTGAGTTGGGAGATGAGCCTACCTAGCTATGCAAAATAACAGATGCAACCAAAGCTCGCCTTCATCGTGTCCAGGAGGAAAAGGAGAAGGCCATAGAAGCATTAAATAAAGCAAAAGAGGAAGCCCTAGAGAAATGTTGAGTTGTGCAACGATAAAAAGATGACCTCCAGGTGAAGCTCACATAGGATAGAGCGCAAATATAGAAGGAGAAATAATGGTTGATCACAGAGCATATTGGAGTTAAGGAAGCAGTCACTAGAGCACTTCGCTCTCTGACGGACTTAGATCATATGGATGAAGATCCAGTGGAGAGTCAAGTGTGGAGTTGTGTTTAATCCATTCAACAAATCCAAGTAAGAGTGGCATAATTGGAACTACAAGCCATGCCCAACACTCTGCAGGAAGTGTGGGATCAAAGAGAAGAAACTGCCTAAAGCACAGTCCATAGAATCAAGGCATTGGCCTTAGAATGCAAACAAATCAGTAGTCAAAGTGCGCAAACCTACAAGAACCTTGGAGAGGACCCTCCACTAAGGACATTAGAGTCACAACTCCAGGAGGCAAAGCATCAAGAAGCAACAATGCAAGCATAGTTAAAGCCACTGTAAGTGGTTGAGAGGATGAAAATTTCCTAGGAAAAATGCACGGTTGAGAAATAGGTCCATGCCATCTAGATCAAAGTCATGGAAGTCACCCAGAGGCTCCAGCCAATGTAGGATGAAGCTTGCACACTTTTTGAGGAGATTGAAGGACAAGGTGCACAACTAGAACAAGTAGTCACCTCAGTTGAACAACGATTGGAATGAGCTGTCACCGAGAAGGTCATCTAGGATTTCACTGAGTAGGAGGCTTTGGCTAAGCAGCAGGTCAAAGAAGCTCAAGCTAAAATCGAGGCCTTAGAGGCAGAGTTACCAAAATCAGAGTGAATCAGGACGAGTCACGGGTGAGTGTTGGGGGCCTATTGGCCCTTGACCAAGTTTTGGAGAACTTGGGTCATGTTTGGCCAATTTTGGGACTTCAACAGGCTGGTCGAAGATGAAGCACAAGGCAAAGCGCAGATTGCGGGATATCACCCCCTTTTTAGGGATTTTTTGGATTAGGGTTTATGTAACGAGTTATGGGATGTCGACCCATGGGTTTACCCATGCTTAGGCCCCTTTTTGTAATGTATAAATAGATATATAAGTGATGTAAGAAGTACTAGGTCTAGAAGAGATAAGTGTAAGGAAAATGGATTAGTGCTAATAGTTTTGAACGCTCTGTGCATACTGTGTAAGACTTGCAGAGCTAAGTGCAAGTGGTTGTAAGAGACTATGTAAAGGATTTGTGCTTTGACCTAGCTCAGGGAAGGACGATCTGGCGAGGTGCGCACAGATCTCCTGTCCTATGAAGAGTGGGTTTTGATGCTCTGTTCATGTAAGAAGATTGATTGAAGAAAATAAAGAGAAGAAGAGTTGGTGGATGTAGACCCATGCTGGGGGTGAACCACATATATCCTATGCTATGGTTGCTACGTGTGATTGATGTGATTTATGCTTAGTGTTTTTATCTTTATGTATGTTGAATGCATTTGATATAGTATCTTAGTGCTTAGTAATGCAAATGAATGCTATATCTGATCTATTTCTATGTGAAAGTATTTTTCATGGGCATTGTTATTCCTATAATGGATATGGTCACAAAGCTTTTGAATGTAGATCTTATGAAAGAAGATATAATGGAAGATTCTATAACACCACAAGGTGTTGGATATGTGATCAAATAGGACATATTTATGTTCACTATAACTCTATGATATGCTACAGCTGTAGTGGATTTGTCCACAAATCCCAGGAGTGCTAGAACACAAGAAGAAATTTCATGATGAGGACTTCACATAGCATGGCTAGAAGAAGGAATGAAGTAAGAAAGGGAGACATATTTGAAAATATGGATACTCACAGCTCAAGTTCTGAAGAGAAGGGTCATCTACAGAAGTGGGTGAAGAAGACAGAGCAGCCAGATCGAAATGAAATATTGAAGGGAAGTTCAAATGTGCCATTTACTAAGGCACACGCAGGTAACAGTGGTGAGAAAATCAAGAAGGAATATTTATGGAAAGTGGTTAACCCCCAAAAATAAGGAAAATAGATTAAGTGACCTAGAAATGAGTTAATATTATTTAAATGATAAATTAAAGTGACAAATTCAAGGTGGATTATTTAAATAATCAAGAGAAGTGACAAAATCAAGAAATGATAATTCAAATGTTATTTACTAAGGTACACACAAGAAAATGTTGGTGAGAAAAATCAAGAAGGAATATTTATGGAAAGTGGTTAACCCCCAAAAAATAAGGAAAATAGATTAAGTGACCTAGAAATGAGTTAATATTATTTAAACGATAAATTAAAGTGACAACTAAGGTGGATTATTTAAATAATCAAGAGAAGTGACAAAATCAAGAAATGATAAAGTAAGGTGACAAAATCAAGAAGGAATATTTATGGAAAGTGGTTAACCCTAAAATAAGGAAAATAGGTTAAGTGACCTAGAAATGGGTTAATATTATGACAAATTAAAGTGACTAATTCAAGGTGGATTATTTAAATAATCATATAGTGACAAAAACAAGAATGATAAAGTAGTATAAAATCAAGAACTAATATTTAAATGTTAGTATTGGAGAACTTTCTATTTATGGAAAGTGGTTAACCCTAAAATAAGGAAAATAGGTTAAGTGACCTAGAAATGGGTTAAGTGACCCAAAATGGGTTAAGTGACCTAAATGATGAAAGTATAAATAAGATAGCAATGGTCTCAGGATGATCCTTTTGTGGATCAATGGAGATTGTGGAATATATTTTGGAGTATTGATGGAGATCTTCTTGTGAGAGCTTCTTGAGCATTTTGGTGTGGAACACTTGAGGATACGAATATCTATAAGGACCTGGGGTAAACAAGGATATATAAGTTGAAATTTTGAGGAAAGTGAAGAAAAGAAGGTATGTTATTTACAGGTTATCTCACTATTTTCTCAATAATTTTTTTTATAAGGTATGTTATTTACTGTTCATCTCACCATTTTCACTACAATTTCTTTTCTATAATGATCTAGATCCTGAAATTTCTATGCAAGCAAGAAAACATATCCAAGTATTTTTTTTTTTTTTTTGGTGGTTGGGGGGGGGGGTTGGAATGAGTGTGGGGCCTCTTTTTCCCAAAACTTCCTCTTGCACAAAACTCAATAATTAGCATTCAACATTTATTCATTACCCATTGTTGCTTCATTTATAACCAAGCTATATGTGAGCAATATCAGCAACATATATCAACAATATATCATCAACAAGTCATCACCACAATGAACACAAAGAACACAACATGTATGTACAATTTTCTTTTTATTATGGACTATAATCCTTTGGGGTTTATCAAGAATAACCGAAGGAGTACAACTCTAAAAGAGCAACAGCCTTATATGCAAGACTAATATTTCATTCTCAGCACCAACTGAGATCAGAAACAATCCTCAATAGATATCATCTGTCACCATAAACAAGTCTATCAACCATGCACCAACATGTGCCAAACAACCTTAATCAACATGCACCATAAACAAGTGCATCCAACCATGTACCAAGTATATAAATATCATGTGTCAATCCACTATCAACAATGACTCATCAATATACCAACATGATCAAGATACACCTCATGTATGTGCCAACTCATCAACCGCTTGTCTCAACCATGACTAGTTTTGGATTAGTCAACAACCTCACTTGAAATAATCATAACTTTAAATTGCATCAATAAAGATATGAAACTGATAATAAATTTTCTTCAGTTGTGGTTTATGCAACTCCTCCAAGTGGCACCACTTGGAACCCTCTAGAAAAGGAGTTATAGGAAAAATGGTATACCTTATTGAATTCTAGCTTAATCTAGAGAGCTGACCTTGTATTTGCCCAAGAAAAATATTTGACTGATAGATTCAAATTCCATAGATAATACCACTGACTATAATCAACACAATTTGTCTCACTCAATTTGATCTGTTATGAATAAGTTATGATCGCTTTTACCCAAAAACACCCCGATTTTGACTAGTTTCGTGGACTAGCACAAACCCTATTTTCCATGGAGTGAACTCCAAAACTATTAACGACCCACAAGCTTAGAAATTCTTCTTTTTAACCAAAGATACTTGGCTATATTTTCTCACTCTCAGAGCAATTTTAGGATCTTAATCATTGAGAACAAAGTTATAGTGAAAATGGTGGATGACCTATAACATAACATACCCTAGAAAGCACCATCAAAAGAATTTTTACTTCCTCGAATTTCAGCCTTCTTTACTTCAAATTTCATCATTTCATTTAGATATCCTTTATTACCTCTTACCACTTATATATCTTCCACATCCTCAAGTGTTCCACACCAAAATGCTCAAGAAGCTCTCACAAGAAGCTCATCAATAATTCCAAAATATATTCCCACAAGAAGCTTCCCTCCATAGATCCACAAAAGGATCATCTACAAGAGACCATTACATTCATTTATACTTTCATCCCTTTAGGTCACTTAACCCATTTTTAGGTCATTAACCCATTTCTAGGTCACTTAACCTATTTTCCTTATTTTAGGGTTAACCACTTTGCATAAATAGAAAGTTCTCCAATACTTTAACATTTAAATATTCCTCTTGATTTTGTCACCATACTTCATCATTTCTTGATTTTGTCACTTCTCTTGATTATTTAAATAATCCAATTTATTTGTCAACAATTTTAATTTATCATAATATTAACCCATTTCTAGGTCACTTAACCTATTTTCCTTATTTTGTAACCACTTCCATAAATATTCTTCTTGATTTTGTCACTGATTATTTAAATAACTTACACCTTGAATAAATATTAACCCATTTCTAGGTCACTTAACCTATTTTCCTTATTTTTAGGGTTAAATCCACTTTCCATAAATATTCCTTCTTGATTTTCACCTTATTCTTTTATCATTTCTTCTTTAGGTCACTTTGACCTATTTGACTTTGGGGCTCAAGCCTTCCATGTGAGGGTCCTTCATCTCTCATAAGGCCATAACTCTCAAACCGAGGAGTTATGTGACATTCCAATTACATACCACCGTAAATGTCATGACAACCACTATCCATCTAGGATAGTTTCACCAACAATTTCCTTGATCTTTCATCTTGTTGGCTCCTCATACAAGCATGGTCCTCCAACCTTCTTCTAGGATAACTCAATCCCAGAAAGCATCTTCCGTGAGGGTTTTCAACACCATAAGGGGACCACTTTGGAGTTCATCCGCTTGTACAGCCTTATCAATCATGATAAGACAATAATGAGAGACATGGGTCTCCAACCATTCTTCTAGGATAACTCTGTCCGTAAAGCCGCTCTTCCCTGTGGAGGGATTTCTCGCACCATAAGGGGGCTACTTTTGAGTTCATCCATTTTTGCACCTTATCAACTATGATAAGACAATAATGAGTCATCTATACATTTTTCCAATAATGCATCATATACCAATGGAAACTCATCAAGTGATCCATCTTCATCATGTATTAATGACAACTCATTGATCCACTTTCATCTATGCATTCTCATCAAGGACAATACATATTATATTGTACAAATCATCAATCAATCAATCCTTTTGACATCAATCAATCACTTGACATCAATCAATCAAAACCATTGGTATCAATGACAACATGATCCAACAATTTCCCCTTTGGCATTGATGGTAATACTAACATTGATGTCAACACCACTACCAATTATTGATGTCAACATGTAGATACTGTATGTTTGGCATCAATATTCAATGTGACTATCCCTCCACATTAATTCTCCCATCAATAGACATCAATCACATAAATGTGATTATTTCTCCTCTTTGAGGTCAATGGCAAGGGCCATTCTCCCTTTGGGGTTGCCCTCAATTAAACTCTCCTCTTGGGGCTGCTCTCTCTATCTGAATTCCTTTGATCTTCCTCCTCTCAATAATCTTCTCCTATTTTGAACAATGGATATCACTATGATGTAATGTCAAAGATACATCGAACATATTCCCACTATGACCATCGCCCCCTAGAATTATGCCCTCTCATGTTCTTTCTTTCAAATATAGGTCCCTTTTCTTGGTATGCATATGATAAATATCTCCTCCTAGAATCATGAGAAGAAGAATGACTCCTCCTAAGAGTATGTCTCCTTCTATCTTCCTCAAGTGCAAGATGAACAATATACCATATGACGATCCTTGGACCTCGTCATGCATCAAACTTTAAAGTATACCATTCATCATGAAACAAAATATATGTCAACAATGTGAAATAGAGAATCATGAACAATATATCCACTACAAGTGTATCATACCAAATAGGTTCAATTATGCACAACATCCATGTACATCAACCATGTACATCAACAATGTGCTAAAGATATCATCCATGAAAATGTATCCACTATATGCCAAATATGTGCATCTACTAATATGCCAACATGTGTATCTACCAACATGCCAAACAATGTGCATCTATCAATATGCTAAACAAATTCCATCCATGAGTGTACCATCATACATCATTAGTTGCACCAAGAAAGTATATCAAACATGCGTCAATAAGCTAAGATTCTAAATGATGTACAAAATGACTATCAATCTACATGTCTCACTGTGTAGCCCATCCACATGAAATGCATGCACCATGATATCCAATACCATATGCTTCCAATAATACATCATAAGATATATCAATGAAACTTCAAAATAGTACCAGCCATGTACTCTAATAGATCAACATCAAACCATACCTCATGGGTTAGTGCCATGCACCCAAGATTTTATTTACATAATCCAATAGATGAAACACTTAAACATGCAACAAATAGTGTTAGAACCTCCAACAAACAATGTCAGATCTTGCAACAGAAGTTATACCATCACATCAAACCTCCAATCCATGTGCATTGCATTTTCCCAATGCTTTACAAATTGCATTACTACCTGCTAGCTTCTGTTGTGACAAATGAGTAAGGTAGGCACGACCTATTCAAGGTCGTAACATGTGGACACGCGTCTGTCACCATTGTTACCTGTGTTTGCCTTAGTAAATGGCACATTTGTACTTCCCTTTAATCTTTCATTCGATCTAGCTACTCTGCCTTCTTCACCCACTTCCGTAGATGACCCTCTTCTCTTCTGAACTTGAGCTTTGAGCATTCATATTTTCAAAGATTTCTCCTTTCTTTTACTTCTTCATTCCTCTTTTCTATCCATGCTATGTGAAGTCTTCTACTATGGACTTTCTCCTTGTACCCATCACTGGATTTGGCTACAAATCCACTACAATTGTAGCATCTCTTAGAGTTACAGTGAACAACAACATGTCCTATTTGATCACATCTCCAACATCTTGTGGTGTTATAGAATCTTCCATTATATCTTCTTTCATAAGATCTATATTCAAAAGCTTTGTGACCATATCCATTACATGAATAACAATGCCCATGAATAATACTTCCATACCTTTGTTGGTATCCCAAGACTAGCTTTGATGTCTTCCTTGCTTTATTCTTTTGAAATTTTCTTTTCATCAGGTAGATGGTTGCTTTGAACATTGTATTCCTTCTTTGATATATTTACCCCATGCTTCTTTGAGGTGCTTGTTTCATCATGTGTATCTTCTCCTTTGTATCCAAGACCTGATTTATCACATGATGATCTTCGACTTTCCAAGATCTCATCATCCAAGATTCGTGAGCTGTCCAATGAATTTATTTGACTTTTCCACCTCTTTCTAAGGTCAACAATTTCTCTAATCCTACAACATGACTCTTCCTTTTCATTTGATTTTTTAATAGTTCCCATTCTTTTGGTTTCTTCGATTTGTGTCTTGAGATGGAGAATAGTTTCAAAACTTTTACTAATCCTTGCATCATATATATTCATGTCTTCTTTCCATTCTTTAGTCTTGTGATCTCTTTCTTTTCCCTTTCTTCTATCTTTATGAACTCTCTTCTTGTTCTTTGAGTATTCCATTTAACTTCAAGATGTGCCTTAGAACTCTCCTAAGAAACTTCTTAGTGTTATCCTAAAAATAGTTATAGTGTGTATAAAAATGATCACTCCTATACATGTATAACCTCTTCAATTTTCTTTTGAAGTTTTAATAGATTTTCATTCTTTTCATGGGATAAATACCATCAAACTCTTTTACACAAACCATATCTACATATCTTCTTCTTCACTTGTAGATAAAAATTTATCATCATCATCATTGTATCCAAGGGGTTTTAGAGTGTTCTACCTTCATTTGAAATATCCTCATGATCTTCCTTTTGCCAATATCAACACATACTTTTGCTTTTATTTGAATGTCTTCAAGATCTTCCCTTTGTGCTATTATCACTTGATTCTTTATCTTCACACTTGAAATGTTTTCAAAATCACATTTAGAAATAATGTATCTATTTTGGATATTCTTTACCTTTGATGATCTTGATGGAGTGGTGGTCAATTTCTTCTTCTTTTCTTTGATATGTCTCTCTAGATTTAGCCATAGATCCCAGGAAGTGCATTGTCCCATGCTCTTTGATAGGGCTTTAGACTCCACTAAGAATTGCATTGAGAGCCAACGCATCATTCTTATTTCCTTCCCTCGAGCTTAAAACTTGGACTTGTTCTTCAAATCCTAAACATATCCACTGATGGTTTCCCTTCCAAATAGTCATTCCTGTCTTCTAACACACTCTCATCTCTATTCTCCAAGTAGAATAGTTTTCTCATCAAGGATTGGAACTTCATCATCCATTTGTGTGTCTATGGATCTCCTTCAAGCTTGTTAAGGATTGTAGTGAAGTCCTCCGTCAAACCAAGAGGAGTTATGTGACATTCCACATACCACCGTAAATGGTATTGACAAGCACTAATCCATCTAGGATAGTTTCACCAACAATTTCCTGATCTCCATCTTGTTATTCCTCACAAGCATGGGTCCCTTCTAACCTTTCTTCTAGGATAACTCAATTCAGAAAGAGGCTTCCCATGAGGGCTTTCACCTTGGTATCCACTTTGTATTTTATCCATTTGTACACCTTATCAATCATGATAAGACACAATGAGAGCATGGGTCCTCCAACCATTCTTCTAGGATAACCTCAATCTACAAAGCTGCCTTCCCATGAGGGCCATAATGGGACCACTTTGAGTTCATCCATTTGTGCACCTTATCAATCATGATAAGACAATAATGAGTCATCTATACATTTTTCCAACAATGCATCATATACCTCAATGGAACCACATCGACCATCTTTCATCATGTATCAATGACAACTCATTGATCCATCTTCATCTATGCATTCTCATCAAGGACAATACATATTATATTACATAAATCATCAATCAATCAATCCTTTGACATCAATCAATCACTTGACATCAATCAATCAAACCATTGGCATCAATGACAACATGATCCAACATAATGCATTTGATATAGTATCTTAGTGCTTAGTAATGTGAATGGATGCTATATCTGATCTATTTCTATGTGATAAGTGCTTGGATGTGTTAAATCTTGGTGAGTACTGCACTGCTCTGTGATTAGGGTTTTATCTGCGATGTGAATAACTGTTAAATGATAATGAATGCTAACTGCCAAGTGCTCTGTTAAGTATTATAATCACAGATCTGTGTCGCATCTAGGTTGTAGACACTTGAGTCCTGCAACCACCCCTACCTCTACCTCGGGTGAGACTTCATCTGCTTCATAGGTGTTGTCAAAAGGGCCGATAGTTAGGGTTTTGTTGGTGCGTTGTTAAATCATTGAATCCTGGGTCTGCCCCTGTGACAACAACATTATATGTTCAGAATCAGCACAACGAGCTCGACTCAATGGAATTGGTTTCACCTGATTTTGATAATTTTGATTTTTAGGCATTCTCAGATCCATTTTGGATCATGCCTACACACTAAGACCTTTTGGTCCTCCAAAAGGGTATTAACCAGTCGTCAAGTGCGGAATAGGCCACCCCAATTGTCCTTTGTCTTTAAACTCTGTCCTGTGCACATGTTGCATCATAATAAATTGCAAAACAACCATGACAACTGAGATCATAATGTTAGACACTTGAACGCGTTCACATCTTATTGAAGCCACTACCATCCATGTTGAAAACATAAGCATCGATAAAATTAGAATTATGACTGCAAATGAACTAATATGTTTGATGTGCTTGCATGAGATTAGCTTATCTTGAAGCAAAGTATGATTGAATTTCCATTCAACAACCATCTCGTGTTCATGTTTAAGATAAACGGCTTTATTTGGCACAATTATAGGTTTTTTTCTTGCATAAGTTTCCTTCCTTGATTGTTCCATTGTTTCAAGAGATTGATTTGCTTTTAAGTGATGAGCATGTACAACATATTCATTTCCTTCTTTAGTTAAGTGATATTGATTATGTTCCCTATAGAAGATTTCTTTACGATCATATAAATAAGGGCTTCCTAATACCATTCCACATTTATTTAATGACAACACATAACACGTTACCTCATCCACAAACTTTGATGAAATTGCAAACTTTAAAGGGCATTACTTTGATATGTGCAATTTATGATTGTTTCTTATCCATTTAAGTGAGTAAGGTTGATGATGTAGCTTAGTATTCAATCCCAATTGTTCAACCACTTCCTATGAAATCAAGTTAGATTGAGATCCACTATCTATCAATTTATTGATCTTAGTATGTTTCATTATCACCCTTACATGAAGCATTTACTTATATAATCATATCCATCATTAATTTTACCTATCAAATTAATTGTTGTGATTTTAGTATCATCACCTAAATCATATCCCAAGTATGTTGGTTGCATTGTTGTTGCAACTGTTTGCCTCCCTTTCCTTTCTTTGAACCATTTCAGTCTCTTCTCTAGATGCAATTTCCAGCAATGGTCATCATCATGCCCTTCTTTCTTGCAATTCTTGCAAGAGAGCTTCCCTTCCTTCATTGTCTCTAAATTTGTTTTATTTCCATTCCCCTTTCTTTTGTCTTCTTTCCTTGAAGACAATTCCACTGATACACCAACTCTTGTTTTCCCTGCATCAATATATGTTGCTTGAACATAAACCTCATCAAGATTAGTAGGTCCAAACATAAATATAGTGTTACGAATATGTGCAGGTAAACCTCCTATATACTTCATAAGATTTTCTTATGTGAAGGAGGAGTTTTAGGAGGATCTTCTCCTTCTTGTTTTGATGATTACCCTTGAAAAGGCCTCTTCTGTTCCAAGTAATCATCATATAATACCTTCACCATATTTGACATAGCAAAGAAAGTATTTCAAAACTCTATCTTGTTTTGAGACATTCCTTCTTTAGATGACATATTCTCACTTTGAGAAGTCATCTTTCTTGATCCAATCTCAAGATCCTCTTCTACAAGCTCGCCTTCACCATGACTTATCTTTTCCCTGGTAATCATGCAAACTCAAAAAACCAACAGTCAACCTTCACTGATACCACTTGATCTGAAAATGATCTTTAAAGACTTGGTTGAGTTTTAAGAATGTGTTCAATTACCATTTATGAAATTAAGAGAAGAAGAAGAACTTAATAAAAGAATATTGCAACCATCATAAAGAATGCAGATTAGAAAGTAAAAATAAAGAACAAAAAACCATAACAACAAGGTTGATAACAGAGTTCATAAAGATTTCCTATGTCTTTCGGCCTTTGTCTTAGTGGGGGAGGCTTTCTTATTTCTCTTCAATGTTTCAAAAGTACATCATAAATGTATCAAAAGGATTACAAACTATTCTGGTTGTTTTCTGCTAGACCTCAAGAATCTAACACAATTGACGACATTGAAAAAGGTTGAGTGTATCTCTCGAAATTGGCCTCCAAAGTTCGCTTCCTCAATGGATTCCCTGCATCAAAATGTATTCAAGCTTCACAAACTCATCATAATTTTTCTAATATGAACCTCTTGGACTGTCAAAAACCTTTGATTTATACAGGATTTGAGTTGGTGATCCTATCCCAACATCCTCCCAATATTTGGCCACAAAAAGGGCTCTAGATCCTCAGTTTTGGGAAAATATATCCCAAAATCAGCATAAAAAACCATTAAAAGGTTATTATAAAGTTTGAAAACCCATTTTCCAGCAAATTATTGGGTGCAACCCCTTTCTCTCTGGCCCCTAGTCATATGGGCACTACCATATGGTCGAGGGATAGGCACTGGCCCTAGTGCTCTGGTCAATCCTAAACCCCTGGTCATATGGTGGCCATGTGCCTTGGCCTTAAACTCTCCATGCGCCCACCTTGGCTCCTGGTCTATAGCCATCGGTCAGTCATGATAGCCCCCACCAACCAAGGCCTACCCTGAAATCTCTGGCTATGTCAATTAAAAAGAATAATTCGCCATATATTATACCAAGTAACATATTTGCTCATGTGGCCAACGCATGGTCGTTAGTATGTTTTCGTCCCATGATGTCAGGAGTTCGATCCTGACCAAGGTGGAAACAAATTTTTTACATAGCCAACATTGGCTAAATCCGAGGTGCCACATGGTGCCCTGTGATTGGGCCACATGTCACCCTATGGTTGGCCCGTACGATCCAGTCACCACACAGTAAGAAACCGAGTCAACATGCACATCACCTACCACGTCACTATCGTACAGTCATGTGTCATACCCTGAGCCTACCATGTCAGCATTTGTACAGCCAAGTCACCTATCGAGTCAATTGCCACATCAGCATCCATACTACCCAGTCACCCTGCGATGCCATCATCTGTACTTCCATGTGTTAGTCGGTTATTGGGCCACGTCAACATTTCGTACAGTGCCATGTGTTGCATCCATATAGTGCCACATGTCAATTTTTTATTGGTCCACATAAGCCCCTGAAAATGCCAAAAAAGAGTGACATGTGTCACCTCCTCGTGTTTCCATGTGTCTCTGTTGACGCCATCATGACATCATGCTGATGTCACCTATCGTACTGCTGACGTCAGTAGTAGGACCTGTTGACTTTGACCAGTTGACTTTTTGCATTTTTGGGAAATCGATCAAAATGCAATATCTTTCACATACGGTGTCAATTTTTGGAAAACCTTATATGATCGGAATCGACGCACTGAGCCCGACACAATGGCATTGGTTTCGTCTGATTCCAAGAAATTTTATTTTTAGGCTTTCCTAGATCCATTTTGTATCACTACGTTAGAAGAGAGACCATACAGTGTCGAAGTACACTAACATCTTCCATACCTTGCACACAAATTTAGGTATTAAAGACTCTGAGAAACACATGGTTCTTAAGTATTGTAGTGTTCTACATAGGTACAAATAAACAAATATGGAGTTCTTGGACATCTCCTCACTGGGAGTTGCTTACCAATATCATGTCAAGATGGGGCAAAAGTTTAAGAAAATGAATAAGCAGGATTTCAACTCTTTAAACCCATTTGTAGTAGAAGCATGGTAAAGGTGGCCATAACTTTCAAAGACAAGGACAAAGTAAGGTGGCCAGCTCAAGGACAACCAACTCAAGCCACTAGCAAAGAAGGGTAAAGAGAATTCAAAGAAGGACATTGGAAAGTGGTGTGAGTTCCACAAAATCCCTTGGCACAACACTGATGAATGTCACTCCAAACAATCATTGTTGGCTAAGGTGAAATCGTTAGATTCATATGCCGACTCAAAATTTGATTCAAAACCGAATAAGGGAAAACAAATCATTGACGCAGAAACTAGTGTCATCGTCCCTACCACAAAATTTCAGCTAGAGGAACCAAAGCATCCTGAAGAAGGGGAGCACCTCTTCCACTCACAAATGTGGTGAAGGGGACCCCCCTCCATTTCATTGTTGATAGTGGTAGCTAGAAGAACCTAATGTCAACAGATGTTTTCAAGAGGTTGAACCTAACAATGATGTTGCATCCTCGACCATACACCATCGACCAGCTTAGTCAGGAATGAGACATCCATGTCAGCAAGTAATGTTGCATGCACTACGACATCAAACCCTTCAAAGACGATATATTGTGTGATGTCGCCCCTTTTTAATTTTGTGATTTTCTTTTAGGACAACCATAGATGTGGAGGCATCATCTTTTTTATAAATCTAGGCCCCGTAGTGTCATTATTACTTTGGGAGGTCAACTCTACAAGGTACCATAGGTAGTCCTAACTATTGTGGTCTCTTTGATATTCACAAAGTAGTGTCGAAAGGAAATGTCTTAGACTGGGAGATTCATCCTCTTTATGATCTGTTCATAAGGCTAACAGAAGGTCGTTGCAACTACCAAAACCTTTGCATGAGGTCTCTCTACATGACAACAACGCGTGGAAAAGATAGTAGAATAACATAAAGGCATCTTTTCCTCACCTACTAGGGTGCCTTTGCACCGTCAGGTAAAGCAATCAATTTATTTGACACCTAGTGCTTCTCTTCCTAATGACATTATATATAGGCGTTCTATTATGGAGAATGAAGAAATCAAACGCCATATCCAAGAACTAATTCTAAAGGGCCACTTCAGACCAAGCTCCTCACCTTGCAGGATCCCAACTGTTTTGGTACATAAGTTGGACATGACATGGAGATTTTGTATTGATTACATAGCCATGAACAATATCATGGTAAAAAACGAGTACCCCATCCTTCAGATTGATGATCTTCTCGATCAACTCAAGGGAGAAATTTTTTCAGTAAGATTGATCTGAAGTCATCTTACCACTAGGTGTCGATTGAGAAAATTGATATATGGAAGACGACCTTCAAGCCTAAATCAGGTCTATTCAAGTGGTTGGTCATGAATTTTGTCTTGACTAATGCCCCATCCAAATTCATACGAATGATGGATGATATATTTCGTCCATTCACAAAATCCTTTGTGGTCATATATCTAGATGACATCCTCACCTTTAGTAAAACCTGGGTGGAACATTTGAAGTGCATTTAGTAGGTCCTAGGCCCCCTAAGAAAACACAATTTATATGCCAATTTGGAGAAGTGTTCCTTCAATGTACAAACAATCCAATATTTGGGATACATAATGGATGAGCAAGGTGTGCATATGGATCCAACCAAGATCTAATTTATCCATGATTGTCCAGCCCCGAAGAAACTAACTAAGCTCCACAACTTCTTGGGCCTTACCAACTTATACTATAGGTTGATGTTGGGTTTCTCTCATATCGCTTGGGCCCTAAGCCAGGTGACCAAGAGTGGAATGAAGATCAAGTTTGTTTGGGCTACGTCCCAAAAAAATGCTAATTTTTCACATGCAACTCTGTGTGACTAATTTTCAGATCTGAAAATTGTTTCCTAGTGAACTAATAGTAAATCCTAGCTATTATCACTGAACAATTTTACATTGAAAATTATTGACTAAAAATATATGCAACAAAAACAACAAGATCAAAGATTAATGATCAATACACATATGAGATAAAAAAATTATATTCTGTAATCATGTTAATTTTAGAAATTATGAGGTAAAAACCATCCCTCACATCCAATACAATTTCACAAAAATATGAGGACAACCTTGTCCTCCAATAACCAGACCACCTATACGAACTATTGATGTCACCTATACTAATGTTGACGTTAGCTTGTACAAACACGATCCTTCCCATAAAAAATTGTACAAATGTACGCAGTTCACCTTAATGCAACATGCATACATGTGCAGTTGTGCCCACTACAACCCACACATACGTGATTATTCCCACTACAACCCATGTACATGTACGAAAACATGTACAAAAATTTCACTCAAATCATACAATTTCTTCCTTTTGTGGTTTCCTCTCTCCTAGGCCAGATTTTCCAAAGTTCCAAACATTCCTTTGCTGAAGTCACCAAGATCCTTAGCACAAGAGCAGACTCACTTATGACAATTCCATCATGTCTCCACACACACACTACATAGTTAAATGTCACAATGACCTCTCTCTCATTTATATACAATTCTTAGGGGTCATCATAGAATCCCCTCCACAAGTCAACATCAAATAAGAGTTTCTTGTGGATGTGAAACCCCAACAAAAACCCACAAAAACCCACAAAAACCATTACCAAACCCATGACACCCAACTTCATTCTAGAGGTGGTTTTCACCAAACAAATAGTGTAATGTGGTACCCACGACGATTCCCACATGCCCAACACCTAGGGCATGAGAGAATACCTTATCGAAGATACAAAAATCAACACTCCCTCTTAGTGAGGGAGGTATTCTCACCACACTCCACAATCACCTGTAAGTAGTTCTATTATCCCATACTAGAACCTCTACGACAACAACTTTCCAATCCTCTTGATCGGTTGCTCCCTCTGTCATAGAAGCAAATCCCACTCTCCATTCCTCCTAACTGGATATATCATCGGTCACTGAAGAAAATCCCATTGTCTGGGATGATCCCATCTTAGAAGATGTCTTGCTCCTAGAATCCTCCTGCTCCTAAGCATATTGCTTGTCCAGATCAGCCCATGACACCCTCCTGGTAGTCTTGTAAGATGCCTCTCTCCCATCTAACTATGAGAAATCTGCATAGGGAAGTGCAGCGAAATAGATATGATAATTAAAGGATTATGAAGGCTCAAGAGGAGATACTTTAAATCTTAAATATGTTGCATAAATGAGTCAACAAGGACTCTAGCACTAAGAAAGAAACTAGTTCTAGACAAGTGTCAGCATCAATATCCCATAGAAAAAGGGATGATCATGGAAATGATAGGCAATAAGGAGACATGAGAAGGCGCCATCATTCCCTAAGTTTGTCCACTAGAAGAACTCATGCAAGTTCAGGGCTAGGGAGAATTCCAAGTGTGTCTCTTGTTCGTAGGAAAAGGAGAAGGCCTGAACAAGACATCTTGCAAGGTGAACTCAAGAAAATCAAGCCACCAAATTTCAATGGTGAGCAATGGAAGGGAGAAGAGGTCGATTCTTGGCTGTTGGAAATGAATAAATATTTTCAGCTACATGATTACCCCTCCTGGGTAGAAGATGGAATTTCGACCTACCACTTGCAAGGAAAGGAAACCATGAGGTGGGATATGTTAGAAACAATTGGTGTGCTCATTTCACTATAGACAATATATAAATATTGTCACCCAACCATAGGCAAAAAGGCCACCCCCGAGCACCTCAACCTTGATAGAAAAAATAATTCTGGAATAAAACCCTAGAACCAATAACCAACCAATGTAGCGTACCTCTATCCAAAGCTAGCGTACCAAGAAGAGAGTCCAAACCATAACCAAGGAAGAAAGTCCAAACCATAACCAAAGACCAATTCACTATTGCAATAGCTGCAACTCTCCTCTAGTCATGCACACCACTTGTCCTTATGCAGTTGTGAGAGTGATAGAGTCAAATGAGCTCTAGCGCCCTCTTATTCATAATCCTCCAAGTGACCTAACTGGTCTGACTTCTAATTCTGGAGGATAATAATTAAATATAAATTATTATCTTGAGACGACTTGTGTTCTACGGTTATTTCCTAACCTTCTAGGTTTCTCTTGCTTCCCTAAATATTCTAGACTCGTGAAAGGTTACATGTAGAGGTTAATACCTCCAACAACTACATAATATAAACAAACCATTCAACTGGTAGCATCATCATAGCCACACATACTATCTCATGATCAAATCATGAGTACCATCACTATCCAACTAGATAGTCTCTATGAAAATTAGAACAGTTCCATCCAATAGAACACAATTGTGTCTATTCATAGTAGTATACAACTACTATCCAGTGGTACACAAGCACTCCTAGTAGCACACGACTACTAAACAGTGACACATAGTCACTACCAGTGGATCACATCCACCACAGTAGCATACAACTATTGTCCAGAGACATACAGTGTCCACAAAAATCATATCATCTGATATCAACAATGTCATGATACGAACTAAATCATCTGGTCCACTCTTCCACTCACATCTGGGAGATATGGAAGAGCATCTTCCCTAGGAAATTTAAACATCAACCATGGGATGTCTAGACTATTCTTCTCAAGCATGGAAGAATAATTGTCCCTGATTTCTGAACCTGGACCATTCAACATAACTAGGCCATTCTTCAGGCACAATTCACAGTGCAACCTGAAGAGAATGATTCTGCCCTAGGGAATGACTGTCCCTGATTATTGAACATGTTCCATTCAACCTAAATGGGCCATTATTTTGGCATGATTCACAATGTAACTTGGAGAGAATGAGTATTCCCTGGGGAATGACTATCCGAACCATTTTCTATGGAAATGATTTTCCTACACCAACCTCCTACGTCATACCATTCTTCGAAACTGCTCACAATTGTGAACTTCGAAAGATTGACTTCCCGAAGAGGAAGACCATTCTTCTTGACCACTTCTCATAGTGACTTCCAAGGATAATGATTTTCCTAGACCATTCCCCCACAATGTCCACAAGGGTAATCACTATCTATGGTACATCAACAATCTGTCAGACCATGATTGTCTATTCTAGACCATTTTCTGAACTAGAAGATGATTGTCCACCAAAAATATTGGACCACTTTTTGTACTGGAAAGTGACTTCCCAACCTGGACCATTTTCCAAATTGGAAAATGATTGTCCATCAAGAATCTTGGACCACTTTCTGGACTGGAAAGTGACTACCCAACCTGGACCATTTTCCAAATTGGAAAATAACTATCCATATATCAATAACATATTGGTGCTCCCTCCCAACCTGGGGACTAATCAGTTCCCTTTCCAATAAGGAGTTCATCTCCATGAGTCCCATATTGTCCCTTAAGTATGCAAACTTTTCATATTGGATAGAGGATTTACCAAAATATATGTTATCTGCTCATTAGTGGAGATATACTAGAGAACTACTTCTCCCTTATGGACTTTATCACGGTGAAAATAATGCTTGATCTCAATGTGCTTTGACCTGTCATGGAATACTAGGTTCTATGAGAGTTTTACATAGCTCTGGTTATCACAATATATCATGGCCAAATCCAACACCTAATCAATCATTCCATAAACCAGCTTAAGGAACCACACTGCTTCTGTACAAGCATCACAAGATGTAATATATTTTTCTTTTGCAGTGTTGAGTGCAACATACTTCTATTTCTTGCTATCCCAAGATATCGGGGTAAATCTCAAACTGAAACATATCCAAGAAGTAATTATTTTGTTATATGCACTATGTGCCCAATCTAAATCGATAAATCCATACGGTTGTATATCATAACTCAAACTTCCCATAAAGATATTTCAAGGCATGCTTTGTAATTATTCAATTGTCATGGCTAGGTTCCACCTGGAACTGGCTCAACATGTTTACAATAAAGAAAATTTCCAGCCTAGTATTCCACGAATACATCAAGGAGCCAACCAATTATCGGTATGGGTATGGATCTACTCGATCAAAGTCTCTCAACTTCTTCATATATGTCATCATGGGATTTTTCCATGGATTTGCAATCCATCATCTTGTACTTTTGAAGAACCATTTTGATACACTTCCTCTGTCATAAGAAGTTTCACCATGCTTTTACTGTACATGAGAGGCTCTGCGCTAAGTTTCTTGAATCCATAAAAGGTATTCTTCTATCTGTATACATGGGTCTCTTTCTGGTACACCTCAAAACCTTGAGGTTGTTCTACATATGATTCTTCTTCAATTAATTTGTTGAGAAGAACAGTCTTTACATCCATCTGATGTAAACTCCAACCCATGGATACTACAAGAGATATAATGGCTCAAGTAGAGGTATATTTGGTTACTGGAACAAGCTATCATCATATTCTTCTCCCTCTTTCTAGGAGAACCCTCCAGTTTTGAATCTTGCCTTGTATCTATCAATGCTTCCATTCGTAAGTATTTTTCACAATTTCTCACATACATTATTCTTCATCACAACTTCCTTCCATTCCTTCTATTTGAATGCTTCTATTGGGTTCAAAACATGTTGTTAGTCTTATGATTCTTGGTATAATAACTGGTTCAAATGGTTGTTCTGACTTTTCTTTCTTTCTTCGAATCTTCATGTTCTTCCTCGTGTTCAATTTTGGAGTCCATGGAATATTCTATAAATTCTATGCCCTTCCTTTCTGAAGGATCCAAATTCTTCTTTTCATCATAGGAACATAAATGTAGATGGACAACGAAGGACATTCAGGTCTTCTTTTCAAAGAAGACTTCTTCTAGAATTAAACTGAACACATGATGCTTATCATGGTTGCTACTAATAATGAATAACATGGACATATACTTCATAGTATTCACGGGTTCCTTAATGGATCACATCATTGAGGATTATCTCCCTCCTAATCCCAGCTTCATTCCTAAATGAGAAATATGCATGCTCTTCTTTTGGAATTCTTCAATCAAATCCCTCCATCTGAGAGAGTCCATACTTCTGTCTACATCCTTCTTCCTATATATAAAGTCTCACAAGTCTATTCTAGTTTCCTCTTGATTACTGACTTATTTATGGTCTAAATCCTTTCAGATCTCTTCAAGTTTGGTTTTGATTGTGGCCCATCTAGCAATTGTTACTTATATACAATTTTAATAGCTTCCACAGGGATTGTCACCAAAGGTAGTCAACGTACTTCATCCTTTTTAAATACATTACTAGTATTCGTTGTAATGGAAATACTTATCTGGTTCTTCTCCCATAGGTATTGTTTCATTGACACTGACCATCTTATCTTCTAAGAAATAGATACACATGATATGTATGTAAACATGGTATGTGCAAGGACTATGTTACAGAAGAACATTGTTACCATGCCTAGTATAAGAATTTTGCTTCATCATACTTGACTTTCTTTTAGGGTTCCTTTTCTTTGGAAAATGTTTCTTCATGTGTTTCCTTCCTCTTCTTTAACTCAGGACACTAGTTCCTCTAGTGACCATATTTTCTACAGTTGAAGCATTGTATTTTTGACATATCCTTTTCTTGATTTGGTTTCTTCCTTGAACCAAATTTCTTCTTATTCCTGAATTTCTTGAACTTTGTTGTGTAGGCTTGATCATCATCTTTCTTTTGGGATTTCTCTTTTGTGTTAATCCTTGATTCTTCTTGTGAAACACAAGTCCAAAGTTCTTCAAATGTGGGATACTTTGTTCTTGTTTTCATGCTTGCAGAAAATGCATCCCATGTCTTGGAAAGACCATTAAGTACTATGTTTACTAGTTCCTTTTCTGAAATGATTTCCTCAATAGCTTGTAGTTTATATCTTAACTGAGATATTCTTACAAAGTATGTATGACGTTATGCTATCATCATCATTCGTTTCCCTGTCACAGAGATCATTCTTCAGACTCATCACTTGTCCAATATTTCTGACTGAGAAGAGGTTAGTTAGGGAATCATACATCTTCTTAGATGAGTCAAGATGAGAAATGGAGAATATCAAATGGTCCTTTACATAGTCCACTATGATTCTCATAGCATTGGTGTCATTTTCCATGAACTTCTCAATAACTGCAACAATCTAAGATTCCTTCTCTTTTCCCACTTCAAACTGTGGTTCTGTGATCTTTCCTTTCACGATATCCAACACCTTATTCTTGGAAAGGATGAGGTCAATCATTGTCTTCCATTCTCTGAAGTTAGAAGCCCCTTCTAGCTTGTTTTCTAACTTCATAGAGTAAGTCATGAATTCTTTGACTTGGTAAAATTTTAACTTTGACTTGGTCAACCTTTGACTTTGACCAAAAACTAAAACTTGAATGCTTGGCTTGTTGAGAGTACTAGGAAGTGAGCTAGTTTAGGGTGCACTAGGTTATCTAGGAATTAATTCAATCACTTCACTTAAGGTGCATTAAGACAAGGGTTAGGGTTTTTTTGTTGCAACAAAACTTTGACTGCAACTGAGAAAATCCTCCCAATCTACCTTCCAGTGGTTATATTTTCCAATGATAGTGTGGGACCATAACCTGTTAGAAATAATAGGTGTGCTCGTTTCACCACAGACAATATAGTAATATTGTCACCCAACCATAGGAACAAAGTCCACCCCTAAGCACCTTATCCTTGATAGATAGAATAATTCTGGAAGCAAACCCTAGAACCAATAGCCAACGAAGGTAGCGTACCTCTCTCCAAAGCTAGCATACCAAGAAGAGAGTCCAAACCATAACCAAGGTAGAAAGTCAAAACCATAACCAAATATCAATTTACTACTGCAACAACTGCAACACTCCTCTAGTCATGCACACCACTTGTAATTATGCAGTCGTGAGAGTGAAAGAGTCAAATGAGCTCTAGTGCCCTCTTATTTATAGTCCTCCAAGTGACCTAACTAGGTCAACTTCTACTTATGGAGGACAATAATTTAATATAAATTATTTTCTTGAGCCGACTTGTCTTCTAAGGTTATTTCCTAACCTTCTAGGGTTTCTCATGCTTCCGGAAATATTCTAGACTCGTCCAAGGTTACATGTAGAGGTTAATAACTCTCGCAGCTACCTTAATATCAACAAGATTAGCTTAAGCAAGCCAAGTACTTTTATGAGAAGAGGATCTCATGGAGGTAGTCGAAAGGATATTTCCAAGAGAAATATTTATCCAAGAATTATTATGAAAGGAAGATGAAAGAGTTCTTTGAAATCAAGTTGTGGACCATAAAATGGAGGAATATGAGAAGAGGTTCTTTGAATTGTTGAAGTATGTTGACTTCATCAAGGATGAGAAGGCCAAAATCCAAAATTTTGCAAGTAGGTTAACCTCATTTTATAGTGACAATATTTAATATGACAACCCCAAGACCTTGGAAGAAACCATAAGGAGAGCAAGACATATTTATGAGCAAAGAAAAGGAAATCCATTTTTCCAAAGGACTTGGAATGACAAGATGAAAAGGAAAAAGGATAAAAGGAAGAAAGGTTTTAATCCACTATTTTTTAGGAACAATTCCAAAGAAAATAAGCAAGGTCAGTCAGCCCAAAATGAGTACAAGATGATAGATTCATTTGCGAAAAGGCCAAGGAAGCAACCTGCTCAATGTACATTGGGGATGTGAGGAAAATCACTTATATAGGGATTACCCTCATAAAGAAGAACGAATGAGGATTGTCCAAAAAATTTAGGGGGCTGAAACAGCGGAAGACATGGGAGGAAGCATGCCAAGGACTTATTCATCCTTGGATAACAAGAAAGAAAAATATCAATCCCCCGAGATCGAATTGGAAGGTAAGATTGACAACCATCCCATAGCAATTTTGATTGATTCTGGAGCTAGACATAGTTACATAAATGCTAACATTGTTGAAAGATTTCAATTGCAAAGAAGTAAGCATAAGAAAAATTGGTTAGTTCATTTAGCCATGGGGGCTAAGAGGAAAATCAATGAGTTGGTTAAAGATTGTCAGATAGACATGGATGGACTTAGAAAAACGGTATATGTAAACATCATACCATTGGGTTCATACGATTGTCTAATTGGAATGGATTGGTTAGAAAAACACCATGTTATCCTATATTGTTACAACAAGACAATCACATGTCTTGATGAAGAAGGGAAGAAAGGAAAGATTCAAAGAATTCCAATATTTGTAGTTGTTAGAGAGATTTCAGCTCTGCAGCTAAAAAAGACTTTCAGGAAGGGATGTCAGATTTTTGTAGCCCATATGGAAGAGACACCTAAAGATAAAGTGATGAGCATTGAAGACCATCTAATATTGAGGGATTTTGAATATGATTTTATAGAAATACCAAGATTTCCACAAAAAGAGGCATTGATTTCTCTATTGATTTAGTGACAGGGGTTTCCCTAGTGTCCAAGACACCATATAGAATGGGTGCACCAGAATTGAAGGAGCTGCAGA
Organism: Picea sitchensis; assembly: GCA_010110895.2. Classification (NCBI taxonomy): domain Eukaryota; kingdom Viridiplantae; phylum Streptophyta; class Pinopsida; order Pinales; family Pinaceae; genus Picea; species Picea sitchensis. The sequence continues at coordinate 26,364 of SNQJ01S0094910.1, forward strand.
TGTAGCTTGAAGAGTTGTTAAAGAAGGGGAATATACGCCCAAGTGTGTCACCTTTTGGAGCCCTGGTTATTTTTGTAAATAAGAAAGATGGAACCTTAAGGTTGTGTATTGATTCCAAACAACTAAATAAGGTCACCATAAAGAACAATTATCGTTTTCTAAGAATTGATGATTTGTTTAATTAGATGAAAGGTGCAAGAATATTTTCGAAGATTGACTTGAGATCAGGCTATCATTAAGGATAAAATAAGAAGACATCAGTAAGACAACATTTAGGACAAGATATGGGCATTATGAATTCACAATAGTACCATTTGTACTATCAAATTCCCCAACAATATTTATGTGTGTGATGAATGTAGTGTTCAGGGAGTACCTAGAAAAGTTTGTGATTGTGTTCCTAGATGACATACTTATCTAATCTAAGTCAGAACAGGAACATGAGTAGCATTTTAGAATGGTGTTGCAAGTTTTAAGAGAGCATAAATTGTATTCTAAGCTAAGTAAGTGCATCTTTAATCAAAAGAAGATTCACTACATGCAACATATAATTTTAGCAATAGGGATAGAAGTGGATCTTGATAAGATAGAGGCCATTAGAGGATGGACAACACCGAAGAATGTGACATATATCAGATCATTCATGGTTCTTTCCAGTTATTACCGAATATTCATAAAAGGGTTCTCAAAGATTGCAAGTCCAATCACTTGTTTGTAGAAGGAGTGAAGTTCGAGTGGACTTCCAAGTGTGAAGAAATATTTCAACACTTGAAGGAAATATTGACAAGTGCACCAATCTTGAAGATCATAGATCCAAATGAAGATTGTTTTGTGTGCAATGATGTGTTAAAGGAAGGGCCAAGTGGAGTTCTCAGTCAAAAGGATCATGTGGTATGCTATGAGTCTAGAAAATTAAAAGAGCATGAAAGGAATTATGCTACCCATGTTCTAGAGTGAGTAGCAATTGTACATGCATTAAAAATGTGGAGGCATTACCTCATGGGTAAGAAATTTGAGCTAAGGACATACCAATGTGGTCTGAAACATTTGTTTGGACAACCAACACTAAATGCTAGACAAACTAGATGGTTGGAATTTCTGATTGAATACGACTTTGAAATTAAGCATATAAAGGGAAAGGAAAATCAAGTGGTCAATGCACTCAACAGGAGAGCTCATGAAGTGCATATTGCAGCCATCATCATGTACAATATTGGTTTAAAAGAAAAAATTGTTGCAGCAACAATTTCATATCATAATTGTTTAAAAATAAAAGAGACATTACAACAAGGTAATTTTCAACAGATATTTAATTCTTATGAGGTGAAACAATATGGAATTCTCATGTACAAAGGTAGGGTATATGTGTCCAATTCCAATGAGCTAAAAAATGCAGTTCTGAAGGAAATTCATAATGTGCCATATGTCAGGCACCCGGGATATTAGAAGACAATTGTAGCTATGAGAAGCCAATACTTTTGGTTGGGAATGAAGAAGGAAGTGGCTAATTACATAGTTGGATGTCTAGAATGCCAAAAGGTAAAGACAAATAATAGACATCCAATAGGTTTTATATAGCCATTACCCATTCTAGAATGGAAGTGGGAAGTTGTCACAGAGGATTTTATACAAAGCTTCCTAGAACAGTGAAGCAACATGATTCCATCATGGTGGCAGTGGATAAATTGACTAAAGCAACACATTTTATTATGGTAAAGACTACACATAAGGAAAAAAATATTGTAGAAATATATGTGAAATAAGTTTCTAGGCTACATGGAGTGCCTAAGGAAATAGTTCCAAATAGAGATCCAAAATTCACATCCAATTTTTGGAAAGGTTTGCTCAAGGGATTTGGAACAAATTTAAATCTTAGTACAATGTATCATCTAGAGTCAGATGGGAAAGCAGAGAGGAATAAAAAGACAATTGGGGAAATGCTTAGAATGTATATAATGGATCAACCACCAAAGTGGGAATATTATATTCATTTATTGAATTTTACATATAATAATGGGTATTAGGCCTCATTGAAAATGAGTCCATTTGAAGCATTATATGGAATAAAATGTAACACACCAGTGAGTTGGGATAATCTAGTAGACAGAGAAGTTTTTGGGCCAGAATTTTTAAAATAAATGGAAGAGAAGATGACAAGGATAAAGCAAAATTTAAATGATGCTCGGGATAGGAAGAAAATATATGTAGAAAAAAATAGTGTTTAGAGATCTTAAATTGGGCGAAGATGTGTTTTTAAAAGTGAAGGAAAAGAGAAGTTTGATAAGATTAGGAAGTTAACAAAACTTGGTGTTAATATTATGGTAGCTTCGGGAGGTATGAACCTTCACGTGTAACCTTTGATGAGACTAGAATATTCCAAGAAGAAAGAGAAACCCTAAAACGTTGGATAATAACCCTAGGAGACAAGTCATCTCAAAAGAATATTTAATATTGAGTTATTAGCCTCCATAAAGAGAAGTAGTCCCAGTCAAGTGAGATAGAGCAGTATAAATAGAGGGCGCTAGAGCTCATTTGTTACTCACACACTCACAATTGCATAAGACCAGTGGTGCGCAAGTTTGGAGAGAGAGTGCAGCTGCAACTGTTGCAACTGGAATTTTGGTTTTGGTTTGGACCTTCTCTTGGTTATGGTTTGGAATTTATTCTTGGTCTTTGGTTATTCTTTCTTGGTGCACTAGCCTTGGAGAAAGATGTGCTACCTTGGTTGGCTATTGGATTACTTCGAGAATTATTTTTTCTGTCAAGGTTAAGGTGTTCGGGGGTGGCCTTTGTGCCTATGGTTGGGTGAGAATATTTCTATATTGTCTATGGTGAAATGAGCACACCTATTTTTTTCTAACAGGTTATGGGCCGACACTATCTTCAAACATTCTAACCACTGAAAGATACATTGGGAGGATTTTCTTAGTTGCAGTTGCAGTTGTAGTCAAATTTTTGTTGTAGCAACAAAACCCTAACCCTCTGTTGAGGGGTCCTAAATCTCTTTAACTCAAAAGCAGGAACCAAACCTGCCTTAGAGGCCCAATTAGACTCTATAGAGTTTGTTGGTGGAATGTTTCTCCATATCTTTCGATCTAGCTATTTTATCGATGGGCTTTACATGGTGGTTGACAGGATATCTTCCTTGAAAGTTCCTCCTTCAATTTAAACATTCTCTTTTTGTCTTTTATTTTATTAGATGAGTCTGATCAAAAGATGTGTGCTGGTATAAACCAACTTGTAGAAGGGATTCTTAACTATTGAAGAAGTTTGAGCTTCGGATAACGCTTATGCTCAAACATGCAGACAAAGATATTCTCACATGTTACAAGCCTAGTACTAATACATTAACTTGTTGGTATTTCAATTATTGAATGAGAAACAATTATTGTAAGAAGATATGCATGTAATAAGATGATGGAAATAAAAATAGTTTCATTAAATCTAACATTAATCACACATTAAAAAGATGATTTGCTTTCCATCATTAGAGACAAGAACTGCAAAAAATATTGAAACAACTAACTTATCAATAGATTCATAAACTCTTACTCCTTACAACATCAATTACTAAAATAAAGTTGGAAGTAATTCCTCCTCAATCCAATCACACAACGCCTTTGACAAAAAACATAAATTCATCTCCATTCCTAAACAAGACTTCTCAATTAAGGTAGTTCATAAATAGTTCTTTACAATTCCAAAAATGAGGGTCTTTCCAAAATCCATTCGACCCTCTCTAAAAGGTCAATCCCTTTATTTATATAGAATCACTAACTAAAAATAGCTACTACAAGTTTAATTTAAGTAACAAAATATCTCCACGTGGCGTGTGATCTCTCTATTCTTTGAGAATCATCTCATTGCTTCACTGGAGTGGATGACGAATCTCATACTCCAACCACTTGATGAAGAGATCCTCGCATGTGTTTGCATATGGGAACTTGTGTTGATTCATTGGGACTGAAAGGATTTCTTCCACTTCTACTATCCGTTCTTTGTACTTGACTACTTTAATACTCAATCTCTACAGCATTGCATGAGCCTTGATTGGATGCTCCATAAACTATTGTATTTGACCTGGCGCCATGCTTGCCACCTCCGCGATCTCCGTTGTCCATGTCGCGTCTTGTTCTGCATGTCGTTTGACTATGTCATGCAGGTCGACAAAGTCTTCGGGTGAGTCAAATTATGGGAGACCAATGTATTTCATTTCCAAATTAATCTTTTCCCAACCCCTTTCACACTCGACCCACTTCTTCTATATCTCTTGCTAAGGTTCATGGGCCATCTTTACCTAATATTCGACTTCTTTTTTGATCCTAGCAATGTTGCTCTCCCTTAGCACTTGAATACCATGCTCTTTGACATCTCAGCTCTTTTGTACTGTGCTGATGTAATCAATCATTTCTACAGCCTAGTATGCCTTTTCATACCACCTTTCCATGTCTTTGCAAGTTCCTAGTGCGATAAGGGTGTCTTCTTGGAAATCATCTATACCTGCAGTGAAAACATGTCGCTCATTTGTAAACTTTGCATAAGCATCCTGGAGCTCACTTCTCAAAAATACCAAAGCTTTCGTGTAATACCCCTAGGACAAACCCAATTGAAAATGTAAAATGAAAATGTACTTAAGCTCGTGATTTGTTTGATATCATTTTTGTATGCACTTTTCATGGCATAGTGCGCGCATGTACTGCACAGTAGAAGGTGAAGTGTGCACATTCTAGGATACCGTGCACAACAACTTAAGTGCACATGATTTTGAGGCCAGGGAGCCTTTGTGTATATGTTGTGGTTTATAGGATGGTGTTCCATTTATTATAAACTAGGAGGCTTTTGTTTGTACTAGGCTAAAGAGCCTAGATGTTAAAGGCCAGTGCACCTATTTTTGTATATGTCTCATCATTAATATAAAATACATCGTTGGGGACTAAACTCCACTAGTTGGGGAAGGGGGGGCACTAAAAGTTAAAGAAAATGAGCTAAGATAGGGATCTTAAGCCAAAAAAGAATATTATATTAATATTTTTTAAAGTATAAAGTATGGATAATTACTTTATCCTAAGTTCTAAGGATGGGGACAAGTGGGCCAAAGTAGCTCCCAACATGACAAGTGTCAAGTTGGGAACATGCATACATATAGTTTGGAATTAGTTCATTTTCCATCAGGGGGGTCATCCATTCGATCATTCCATCATCACTCACACACTCATTGAGTTATCCTCTATACCTTCCTGTCGTTGTACTTGAACCTGTATCCATACCCATACCTATTTCTGTAGCTGGTTAGCTTGGGATATGGACTGAAGAAGTGGGTTGTCAGGCCCATGGGATATTGAAGAGGTGGGTTGTCAGGCCCGTGAGAAATCTCTTTGGGTGAGAGAATTGTTGGGAATTGATTTCCTGAAGGTGATAAACTGCAACTACAGGACTCTGAGACTTCCTGTCCATCCTGTTGTTGAATCCTAGTGTTTAAGGATAAATTCGTGAGTGCGGACACAGACCAATCTCCCTAGATCCACCTGGATCTAGAACAAAACAAGACAGAATACTACTCTTTCCCT